>JAHZMV010005536.1:0-11100 GCA_027743765.1 Coecobrya sp. COE2
GCTGAGACGCCTGCCGACGCTGCCGCTGATATTAGTCGACATATTGCAAAGAATCTGTTGGATTCAAAAAATCATCAACTGAGCCTTTTCAGGATGCACGATATGATGAATCACATCACAATGTGATGAATTTTCAGGATGTAATCTTTACTATGCAAAAACTATTTTGAATGCGATTACAAACGATGGCAAAAACGTTTCAATGTACATTACAACTAAACGATTAAGTTGATTAAATATTAAAAACGGATCTGGTTACGTCGTTAGTTATTACACTAGGTTTTAACTAATGTAAGATCTAAAAATATCTTTCATTAAAGTTTTGTGGCTTTACTTTTAGGAGAACTTGTAAACAACTATTATAAGTATTTATTGCAATTAGTCGCATACGTGGGTAATACAAAAATGCACAATATTTTATAATCATATATATATACATACCTGAACACAGGCTGACTTGGCCAAATGTATCAAAATGACTAAATTAAAAAAGGTATCGTCAAGCCGTGACCGGCTCGCGTAAGCGAGCCGGCCACGGCTCTATTTTAACTATCACTACCTTAGCTTATCCAAAAAACTTTCTCTGCCTCAGCTTTCTCCGAAAAATTTTCTCTACCTCAGCCTTCTCCGAAAATTTTTCTCTACCTAAGCTTTCTCCAGCACAATTTTTCCTACCATAGCTTTCTCCAATACAACTTTCTCCAGTACAACTGTCTCTGCCCCAAATTTGTCTACCACATCTTTGTCTAATTCAACATTCTCTACCTCGGCTGACTCTACCACAACGTTTTCTATATTAGACTTTGCTAGGTCAAGCTTCTCTTCTTCATTTTCTTCTTCGTACCTTAATTTTCTCTACCTAACCTTTCTATACCTCAACTTTCGTTACGTCGGCTTTCCCCATATCAACTTTCTCTACGTGGGCTTTCTCCACCTCAACTTTCATCAGGTCTGCTTTCTCCAAATCAACGTTCTCTACGTCGGCTTTCTTCATCTTAACTTTCCCTGCATCGGCTTTCTCAACCTTTACTTTCTCTGCATCGGCTTTCTGTACCTCCACTTTCCCTACGTCGGCTTTCTCCACCACAACTTTCTTTACGTCGGCTTTCTCCATCTCAACTTTCTCTACGCCGGCTTTATCCATCTCAACTCTCTCAACATCTGCTTTCTGCACCTCAACTTTCTCTACGCCGTCTATCTCGGCCTCAACTTTCGTAAGGTCTGCTTTCTCCAAATCAACGTTCTCTACGGTGGCTTTCCCCACCTCGATTTTCTCTACGTCGGCTTTCTCTACCTCAACTTTCTCTACGTCGTTTACTCCACCTCAGTTTTCTCTATTTCGGCTTCCTGCACATCAACTTACTCTATTCAGTTTTCTATACCTAGTACCATAACATAGTATCAGAAACATGACCATCCGATTGCAAATTTTCCTCCGTTTATTTTTTGCGTGCACACTATCTGTAAGACTTTTGAAAAAAGTATCTTTCTAACAAGTATAAGAAAGGTGTGAAAAGATACATTTCTTTTCCTAACGACACATTTTCACAAAAGACACCTTCTTAACCAGGAGATTCTTGTTTCATAAAATACATGTTTTACCTCAAAAGATACCTTTTTCTTGAAAGTTTCATCTATTTTACCAAATGGTAAATCTTTACCCATTTTTTCTAATATGTTTTCCAATAACAGATAGCTTTTTCCCCGAAAATAATTCTTTTCTGAAAATATCCCTTTATCTCCCAAAAGGTATCTTTTCCAAGCATACCGTTTCCCAAATGATGCCTTCCTTTCCATACGATGCCTTTTCCACAAAAGATACCCTTTTCTCCACGGGATTTTTTCTGTCATAAAATGCATCTTTTTCCCAAAAGACAACTTTCTACAAAAGATTATCTTTTTCTCAAAAGAATCCATTTTCTCGAAAGATAACTTTGTTCTCAAAAAAACGTTTTTCTCTCAAAAGATACCTTTATCTGCCAAAATGAATTTTTTCCAAAAGGATACTTTTCCCCAATGATACCTTCTTTTCCAAACAATACCTTTTTCACAAAAGGCATCTATTTTCCTAAGAGAGTTTTATTGTAAAAGAAAAGTATTTTGCAGAAATTGCATAAAAAGGTATCTTTTCATCGATTTTACCCAAAGGTATCTGGACAGGGTTGCACACCCCCTGTATATACGTATTTGTAACTCCATATAAGCAACACTGCTGAAAATCCTTCTTCTACACAACAAAAATGTAACTTTGACCCGTCTTGAGAGGTTCATTTATTTCATTTTTTAAATTTAAAATGCAATATTTTGTCTTTTTTCTGTATTAAACCGATGATAGGCACAAACATATTATAATAGGAGCTCTAATATAATAAGACCTCTATAAGAGCAAACTTTTGCTCATATGAGGTTACTCTGTACGAACAAAACTCAATTAGAACAACAAAATAATCTTTCCCGTGAGGTTGTTCTTACGGAGGTTCGACTGCATTTGAAACAATTCCGTGCACAAGTGTTAGTGATAGCTTTGGAAAATAAAAGTCAATCAAGTACTTCGATCATATCCTTGCTACCAGTCACAAAAATCATTACCTTCGATTTATGTATATCTCATTTGATTTCACTATATCAGTCAAGTTTTCAAAATCGAACCTACTAAATTTAAAACGAAACAATCAATATATTTGAAATAAATGTAATATATTTCCAATATTTGTCATGTAGTCTTATGTTGCCCAAATGGCTGCGACGGTATTTGCCGGTGAGCTGAGATGAGAACGTGTTCGTTCAAGTAAAGATTACCTATACTTTTCGTCTTTGTGAAAGACAGCGAGGAGACGAGCGTGCAGTTCACAAGATGAGTTGGTGAAGTAGAGAATTGAGATAGATAATTGAAGAATCAACTAATTATTACGAGTCCATTCATTAACTTTCAAATTAATAAAAACCCAAGTTCATTTCCCGTTAATTAACGAATTGATTTTTGTTAAATTTTATTTACTGTCCGTTATACTTCAATTCTCATTTAAAGCATTCCATCGATAAAACCATTCACCCATTTATTCGTCCATAGGAACCGTTATCAATCGCGTTCCGCACAAAATTACAATTTTTCATGTAGTAACTTCAATGGCATTCCCTTCAGCATTAATGTTTGCCATGTAAAGCGACTAGTTTTCTTGGAAAAATATACATAAAGTCAAACGTTAAAAACATAGGGACCAGCGTTAATGAATATATCGTTTGAAGTGTAATCTCTCATGTGGTAACCTAACAGACTATCATGATTCATAAATGTTCCAGCCGTGGTAAGTGGCCTATATACTGTCCAACTGCCTAAAAATGTTTACAGCAATTCAAGGATTTTTGATGGGTCTAATTACGGTTTTTTCAATGTCCAAAGTGCTCACAACCCAATCAGTACAATGAGTTTCAATAAATGCGAATTTGAACGCCTCTTCAGTCCTATTGTCCCTAAAGGTGTGGGGTAAAATCATTTGAACTGCTGATTTTATAAAATTGTACTTATTCCTGTCTGGAAGTCGATTTTTGAGCGAGACGATAAATATATATAGAACCCTGCAATATTATGGAGATAACCAATATACTAACAGCAATTTGTGAGTGATAATGAATCCAATAACATGACGTACTCATGGCTGGAAAAAACATTTTGATCGAGAATAACTGACAATATTTAGGACGGATTAACAAACGACAAGGGGCAACAAGTTGATCCACAGCGCTTATCGATGCGGCCGAGGTAGGATTATGCAAAATCATGAGACAAATATGACCTTGATAATTACCACAACTGAAACGAGATAATTTTGAGGTTGATTTTACCTGAATGCTTAAAGCTTAGCCACAACAGCACAAACGATGTATTGAAATATGACGAGACTAGAAGTTTTAATTTAATATATTTAAAATAACACGTTCAGACCATGGGATGTTAAATGTTATATTTGCATGATTAATTACAGGATTATTGTGTCGACATTATTACGAAAGTAGATTTAAACTTCAACAGGATTAAATTATAAATAAATAAAGTAAGCTTTGTGATCACAGGTTTCGAAATAATTCATTAACACACTTTTAACAATTGTTATTTTTAAAGCCGCCTAATGACAATCCCAACCTAAATATTATCAGAATTAATGCTGACAGATCACAAACCTACTCATCTAAAAAGTGATAATAAATGTTTGAATTGTAAACGTTGGAGTGTACAAGAGAACAGAATTTTTTAGTATAAATAGCGCGGCGAAACATCCCGTCTACATCAGAAACATCACAAGCAGCTCCTTTGGTAACTTGAAATTTTCTCACCATGAAATCGGTTCTTCTCATTTCAATTGTCTTGTTCTCCGCGTACGCAGGTATTTTGTAACGTTAAATCAATACGGAAGAAAATATTTGATTAATAGTAAAAAAGGGAAATATTTACATATTAATTGATTTTAGACGCTGCTGAATGCCAGAATGATTGGGTGCCATACAAAGACGAGATTTGTATTAAGGCATTCCCCAATATCCTTCCTTATGCAGAGGCTAAAGATTTTTGTTCTTCCCAGGGCAACAGCGTCTCAAAGGCTTCCCTCGTCATGATCAAGGGCCCGGAGCTACAGGATTTTCTGGGAAATTATACACACGACATGTATAACACCTTATGGCTTGGAGGTAGATACGATGAAGTATTTTCTCAGTTTAGATGGAATGACGGGGAGCTGCTCACGTACACCAATTGGCAAGAGGGCTATCCAAGGAATAGTTCGGACACACCTTGTATTGAGCTTAGACCTATTAATACAAAATCTGGCATACACGCAGAAGGGTTATGGGCAGACGTAAATTGTCAGAAACAAAATCAGGTAATGTGTCAGCGAGCATTGTCGTGGACACTGGAGGATGCGATTAACGAGATAATTAGAATCCGAAAAGAGCTAGAAACAACGCGGGAAGATCTCAATGCGGTAAACTCAAGGGTGGTTCCAGTAGGATCAATATATATTCAATATTTCAATCAACCAAGTCCTACTACTCTGTGGCCAACATTGACGTGGCAAGATGTCAGCAGTACTTACGCAGGATTATTCTTTAGAGCATCTGGTGGAGCATCTGGTAATTGGGGAGAAACTCAAGATGAATGTGCTCCTCGTCTTAGCCAAGTAGAACTAAAATGGGCAAATTTTCCACCTGAATATCCAATGTTAGGAAACATTTCGTCCAGTGGATGGTCGGAATGGAGTATTGCAGGAGCATATTATCCAGGCCCAGGAGATGATATATATCGGGAAGCTCAAAGATTCAACACACAAGGTTGCGAAGTTCGTCCCAAGAATCAAGCTGTTCGTGTGTGGAAGCGTACAGTGTAATTTACTGCTTTTATGTTACCTGAAATAATTATTGTAATTATTTATCTGTTAGCAATATTAATGAAAATATAAACTTGTTGGTTTCAAACGTGCATTTAAAGAACTTTTTCTGAATCATAACAAAAATGTATTTTTTTTGAGAATATAAACTTGATTTTGTCATTAAGCATCATATTGCTTTATTGCTCATGATTGTTAAAAATAAATTTTATCATACATATTAAATACCTTGATACATCTAGGCACAAGCAGCAAACTTTACACACATATGTAGCTATATCATATTCATATTTTCAAAAAACCGAAACAAGATTTTTTTAGAAATTTCACGACAGACAAAGTTATCTCAGCGTACATGTATGAGGATATTAATATTATTAAATATAATAAATATTAAATCTTACATTATTCGGATAGGTACATAAATACATATACATATAAGAAAGGTTTTAAAAAATATATTTCCAAATTGTCACATTATCTTTCTCTGAGAACACATTTTAAAGTCACATAATTCTTTCCGAATTATTGTATAGTTAAATGAGAAATAACAGGAAATGGACGTAGTGAATATTGAAAGCCACCCAGAAAACCTTCCTGAAATAATGTATACATGAATTTTATTTCGCTTTGTTCTTTTGTGTATCTATAGTAGGTGTGGTTGCCATAAATTGGACACTTAGAAATTGAAAATACGTAAGGTGAGCAAACATTGGTTTGCTTTCGTTCAATTCAGTAATTTGGTCTTGCTGTAACTTGTTGGATTCTTTAAACGGCAGGATTTCGAAGCTATGCATATCTGTATCACGTTTTCCTACAGTTCTTACCATTTTGAGATTGTTTTGTATTTAAAACAATATTGTGTCATGAGACTCACAATGAATCTAATTGGACGTACGTCCGAGCCTCGGCTAGGAGCTAAAGATCAGTTGTACAAGAACATGTGCATGTGCAGGGGAAAAAATCGGTTATATACATTTTCATCCTGAGGCTTCGGGCGATTAAAATCACTAACTCCCAACAAACTAAAGAAAAACCTGTTTCCGCAGGGACGTCTGGGGAAAAAATGAAATGAATTTTTTAGAGAATGGTCAGTTGTGTCAAAGGCTGCCACTGCCATACAGTTAAGAATTGCAGGTTCAAATCTGGTCAGTATTACAGAGAACAAAATAGACTTTAAAACCAAAAGGAACTAAAAACGTCAAGACATGTAACAAGCTAGGAATAAGTCATTTCAGCAAAAAGTAACAATAGTTATTAGGAGTGCTTTATTATGGTCTCTGCGAGTTATCATTAAAATAAAGTAACATTGGAAAGAGCCTGGAAAGAGCCAGAAAAAAAGCCGAGAAAAATTATAAATCCATCCATTAATATTTCAAACGCCTTACATTTGAAAGCTGCACTTCACTTCGGTAAAATGAAGAAGACGATGTAAATATCTCAATATATAATTGTTTTGTGTGGTATTTTCTTTGAAAACGCTATCAAAAAGACTAAAATCCCAAAACATAGATAGAACAAAAAATGTCAGACACATCGACTTCTTACGTAAACAACCAGATTTATAATTGCTACGTACATCTGACGTAAGACCGATAAGCAAGCCGAATATAAAAATAACTTTTATTGTGTAGCATAAAATCATATAATTTTTCTGCATATCTTTATGTGTGTAACTCTTTATGTGGCTTCTGGATGTACTCGAACTTTTGAATTTACCGAACAAAGACTTAAGACACTATAAGTTTAGTGTTATCATCAGTTTTGATGCAATATCCTTTCAATAATTTAGTCCATTACTATCCCATTCTATATAGATAATAAAAAGGAAAAAGTACGAGGACGTAAAAGGAATAAAACAATACTGATACCGACAGTAAATTTACGTCATACTTATCATTTTCATTATCAATTTTCAAATGGATAGTGTAGGGATTTAAGGTAAGCAATTCGGGTATAATTATATCCTTGGACGGAAGAACTCTTGTTTTCTGCTCTTAAATATCTTTATGATGCATAAAATATTAAGTGAATGGATCGATGTGAACAAATTATTGAGTAAAAATTATGCACGAGGGTTATACGTCAATATGGTTTTATGGCTTATAAGCAAGAATCCTATTGTCATGAGTATGTTTTGGGGATTTTAAAATAGCACCGGCGGTAAAGACCAAAGTCTTGTTTCTAAACCATTTGTATTTATTAAAAGGTGGATTTAATAAATTCAATTAATTCTTTTGAGCTACTACTCTGAATAATGTTCTCAGTATTTTAATTAGATGTATACCGATTGTGATTAGAATAATTACAAAACTTTATTTGATGATATAATTCACAAAAATCACTTGATTTAATAATAGGTTAATATTGCACCTCAATAGAACACTAACTGTTGTAATCATCTGAAGGATAACATAAACTGCGCCAATGTGTAAAATTTAACTCTTGCATAAAGCATCAAAGCGTGCATTGAGTGCATTATGCAAACTAACAAACAGGCATAATAACAATTAGCGGGGATATCAAAGAAAAAAATGCAGAATTAAACACTACAAATATTTGTACAAAAGTTTAGTGGCAATAAGTTTACCTAATAAAGATTACATTTTTGAATATATTAGACAAAATTTCCACTTTGTAGCGGTATATTTTCGTGTTATTTGTCGCTGCCATAAGCCCAGTGAAATTATTACGTTGATGTATTCAAAACGAAATACTAAAAAAATGTTGCAATAAAATCGGTAACAAATACTGTAATTGGATAGGTTACTATCAAAGGATTAGTTACTCATCATACCAAAATGACATAGAGGATCCATAATTAGCAATTGGGTTAAGACTTCGTATCATCATTTAAATGAGACTGAGACTTGAGGTGATATAACCGTACTTATTATAATAGATTGGATAAGCAATCAAGCTTTTAGTATAAATACCGGGAATAAATATGAAGTGCACATCATATTGGAAACAATATCATTCCTGAAACTGTATATTTCATAACATGAATCCGATTTTACTTTGTTTACTTCCAATTTTGCTGTTTACTGCTAATGCAGGTATTTATCATAGATTTTTTTACTTTAAAATATTTTAATCAAGTTCTATTAATAAAAGGAAAATTTATTGATTTCAGGGGCAGCTGAATGTGAACAAGGATGGACACCTTACAAAGACGAGCTGTGTATCAAGGCTTTCCCCAGTCTTTTGCCTTATGCTGAGGCAAAAGACTTCTGTTTTTCTCAAGGCAACGAGATTTCCAAAGCTTCACTGGTCCTGATCAAAGACCTCGAACTGCAGGAGATGCTAGCTAATTATACACATGATACGTTTAATACTTTATGGTTAGGAGGGAAATACGACGAAGAATCATCTCAATTCAAATGGGATGATGGGGAACCCTTCACTTATACCAATTGGCAGGAAGGCTACCCAAGGAATAGTTCTGATACACCTTGCATCGAGTTAAAACCAATCAACGCAAAACAAGGAGTAAACACTGATGGAAAATGGGCTGACGTCAATTGTCAAAAACAAATCCAGGTAATGTGTCAGAAGGCCTTGTCTTGGACTTTGCAGGATGCAATTAACGAGATAATAAGGACCCGCAAAGAACTAGAAGCAACAAAGGAGGTAATTTCTTCTACGGTAGTTCCAGTGGGGTCTATATATATTGAATACTTCAACCAGTCAAATCCTGTTGTATTATGGCCAGCATTTTCATGGGAAGATATTAGCAGTACCTATGCCGGTATGTTTTTTCGGGCGTCTGGTAGCGGTTCTGGTGGTTGGGGAGTCACTCAGACTGAATGTTCTCCTGGTATAAGTCAAGTAAAGTATAGCAATGGTGGTGATGGTTTCCCAACTATGGTAAATATTTCATCTAGCGGTTGGTCAGGTTGGGTTGTATCTGGAATGTATAAAAGTGATGTAAGCCATGATAGTCGTGAACTTCACAATTTCTATACAGAAGCTTGCGAAGTACGTCCAAAAAATCAGGCTGTTCGAGTATGGAAGCGCATATCATAAATTATTGGTGTTTGAATAGTTGGTAATATTGATGAAAACAATATGATTTGTATGACTCAATGCATCATAAAAATTTGTTTGCTGGTAAATATAAAATATATTTTTATATGTTTCAAGTTATGTATATCGTAGACAACCAACTATTATATGCTAGAGATGGAAAAATATTTATGTTGTTTTAATTGTTAAATATTTTCTATTTTCTTTTAGACAAAATAAAATATACAACGACTGTCTTGTTAACATCCTAAGGAACATTCGGAGCATATATTCATTTGAAGTAATCGATCGGCAATTGTTTCCACGTATTTTTATTTGAAGATGGCTATGAGGTCCACAAAATATAATCCTCCAAAAGGGATATCTTATTGGCAGTATATTATCCTCAGTAATGGCATATGTTCTTTGAACGTGAGTTGCTGTCCGTCGGTTTGCTTTGAGGACCTCTTTGTGCCGCCGGTTCGAATCTCCATTTTTCGTACTTTCAGGTAAATCAAAGTTCATATTTTAATTTTCAGTTTTATCGTAGCTTGATTTACATTAGCAGAGGACCTTTGCCAATACATGACAGTGTATGACAGCCGCCATCTTGTTTTGGGTCATAATTTTTGGGATGCGAACACTTTGGACCTAACCTTGATACCAATCGGATTCCTGACACTTTTTTATCCCCCTTTTATTTTTCCCCATTAATAGCATTCGGTTTTGAAGAACAGTCATATTTTCGTCTTGTCGCCGATTAAGTCGTTTTTGTACTTCGGTAATATGCGGGAGGAGAGTTGTGCACTTTCATCCCTTGTTAATTGTTTACAAACAACCTCGAAAACGTACGACTTGTAGAGCTTGTTAAGCACTAAAAGCTCCATAAAATACTGCAAAACGCAGCTACATTGCTCACATATTATGGTGGATATAAGCAGCGATAGTCTGATTCCAGTCATCCTGTCCACTCTCTATATAATGCAGCAAACCATTTGATAGCTGATAATGGGAATTATCTTAGCATTTTTTAAAATATAAACAAACTCGGTTTCTTCAAACAAGTTGGATGTTATAAACTTTCATTACAGTATTCATGTCTCGTTTCCTGTCTAATTGTATGGCGTATTGTAACTGACCAATTTAATGTTTCCTTCATCCCGTGATATACCATCCCATCATATATGATATACTTATGTATGTATGTATCTATAGTCAAACAGCCTCAGGAGCAAAAATAAGAAATCTTTCCTGGATCTAGGAACATATTTTTACAATATTGTATCCAATAAATACTCCTAATTTGTACAATTTAACTCTAATCAATGTGATTATGGACGCTTCAATCCATTTTTAAATAAAAATGCTGGCTGAAATAATCTGAACTGCTATTTTTACTCAAACGTTTATTTGTACCTGTCAGGAAATAAATTGTTGGGCCAGAAATAATGGATACTGTTTTTAACGCACATTTCTTTTTTCTTTTCACGTATAAAATTTGCCATCGATGTTTATGTATACAGATTTGAAAGCGATTGCATGGTATATATTAATCAAATGAGTCACTTAACACCTCCACAATTCTGAAGGACGTGTAATAATAATAATAATAATAATAAATTTGATTTATTGTCACATGTACCCTCGAAAGGTAAATTACACATAATGACATTTTTAGGCATATTCTTATACTTACAATTAGTCACAAGGAGAT
>JAHZMV010005537.1:0-10518 GCA_027743765.1 Coecobrya sp. COE2
TTCATTTTGGAGAGTCATGAGCGGTCCGCTAATCTAATCTGGCAAAAAGTGAAAACTAGTCGTGAAAGAAAGGTTAGCAAACGTTTGATAAGACAAATAGATGCCCTTCGGCCAATCTCCGTAAAATTTGGCAACTCGTTTGGTATCAAAAGGCACACCATAGTTGCATATTATAATGCTATAGTAGAGAAAATAACAACTGGAATATTAGTCTAGAAAAGTTTAGTAAAGACAGGAAAAGTTGAACAATCATTTTCAGTGATTAACACAATTCTTATTGATAGTAATAATTAATCTACTGAAGTATCTGATTTATTTTATCGCACTTTTACAAGTGCCTGAAAATGCTCTAGCTTGACCGCGCTTTTGATGAATGGGTTGATGTTATCTTAATGAAACTGTTGCTAATACAATATCTCGTGGTTTGACTAAGGGTGGTAGTAATTTTCTCTGGTGTAGAATTTTTCTTTTCTTCTTTTTATGTCTAATTTTTCGCTTGCCACCTGCTCGGGGGTGACTTGACTAGTTTAGAAATTACACTATCCAATCTAAGCAACTTTAATATAATAAGCTTTTAACCCTGAACAAAAGATTTTTTCCAATGCTGGGGTTTATTTTATGTAAGTTGAATTGCATAAAATCGTAAATATTTAACCAAATTCTTTAATCGATAGTTATATAATTAATTGTAGGGTAGAGCAAAACATATTTGAATCAAATATATTTTAATATTCTCGTAAATAGATTAAGCGCAGATAATTGATAACATAACATAATTGTTCATTTCCCATGATATTGCCATCATTATTGTCAATCTCTGTTTCCGATTTTGATGTATTTTAAAAAGCTAAAAGACAATTATGGTTTGCGTAAATTACCAAGTTTCATTCTTCAAAGCCTAACATTAAAAATGAGTACGATTTAATTCTAATTAGTAATCCGCACTAAAATAATTAATTATAAATTGATTCCATGGATTTCATCTTCTAGCATTTCTACGGATCTTCTATCGTTTGTTCAATAGCTGCAAAGAAATTGCAGATCCCACAGAGAATTGGATGAAGATCATTTTTACCTAAGCAAAGTTCCATGAGGTTGTTGGTTATCTAACCAGAATAAGATAAGAAGGAATTCACAATTTAAATAATGAGTTACATCAGAATTAAAATGTATTATATTAATATGAGTTTTATTATATAAGATATTTTAGGTGTTTAATAATGTCCATATAATAAATAATAGCTAGAAACTACCCAACTTTTTGGTACATCTTTACATCGTTATATAAAAATCAACTAATTACATTTGCCAACTAGTTACTTCCACCTTACCAACAATCGATTTTGCTGCTAGGTTTGTGAGGTAGCTATAGAATTTAATTGGATACAATATACTTAAACATTTAATCTCTCCATTCTGGTATACAGGAAGATATTTTAGGATATTGAGTCCTCCCATCCTAACGATATATATAAATTATTCAACAGCACTATTTAAAACTTGAGCTTAAAGTATAAGATAAAAAATTCATTGCGTTGCACTGTCTGATGTTGCCAATACGTTCAATACAATTCTTTCCGTATTCCATAATTTGCAACATTTTGATACTGAACTTTACTTTAAAGCGTGCTATGGATTTATCATTTTTGCTGCCATTCCTGCAATTGCAAACTATCCAATCCTCTACATTCCATGTGGTACGTAGCAACAATCCGTCCGTGATATTGGAAAACCTTCAACCTTTGGATTCTACTAAGCTTTATCCTGAATTAGTTAGCAATTTTTATAACCTGATCACCTGGACAATACATGAAGTTGAAGTATTCAATTTCCAATTTGACAAGGATGATCTTCTTGAAAATGAAGCTGGTATTTCCCTCACGGAAAAATATCTTCGTTTTTACACCAAACATTCTATAAACGAAATATCAATTATGATAGATACTATAGCCCTCAACACCACCATAACTGTCATCGAAACCTCAGGTTACGCTAGCTCTGATTATGCTACATTTTTTATTCCAATCCAGTTTAAAAATTATATCAAAGCCAAATTGGCTGCCACGATAATATATTATTCCCATCGGGGCAACTTGGCAGTATTTTGTAGCCAATGTGACGGAGGAAACAAGAAAATTCGGAAATTATTCGTCACTTTGAATCAACTACGAAAATTGTATCATGGACTTAATGCACATGGGGATGGGCAACCAATTATCTGTCGGTCAACATGGTCCACAGATCAGTTTGTCAACGGAAGATCTGACGTAATTAGTTTTTCCTTTGGATCTAGACCAACATTCTACAAAAATCTACAAAATGTGCGCACATCACACAGACTTGGAATTGTCCTAACCTCTGAAATTCTGAGCATTTCCTTGACGTACCCAGAGAACTACGAGGAAAACGAGAACCAATGTTTGTACATAGAAAGTAGCGCCGTGTTTCTCGGGAATATACCAAATCATCATCTAGCCACCCGCTCGCGTCTTTGGATTGTAAACCAACATCAGGTAACGGTAATATTTTGTATAGATTCTGGAAAAATTGTCTACAAAAATTTGTACGTCTTTTTGTTTGTGTTCCGTTGGAGCGTATGGCTTGCATTTTCACTAACCATAGCTGTGTTTGCACTTGTCTATAAGAGCGTTATTAAAGCGATTGATCTGATATGGTTATTTTTCGAGCATGAGTTCATGTTTCAACATGAAGGTAAGCAGATTGTAATATACTTAATACCGATCCTATTTCTGGCATGTATTTACAACGCCGAATATTCTTCAGAAAATTTGGTGGCAAGTGTGCCAAGCTCAATGAAGGAACTTGTAGATAAAAAGTTCAAGTTTCAATTTACGCACCAGAGAGCCAGGTCGTATTTAATGAGCAGTATAATGAGTAGCTTTTCAGAGGAAAGGAAGTTAATTTTCTTTAATCGGTTAGGCATTAACTCAATTGACGACATTTTGTCAAAAAATGTTGGATTCAACTATCGGAATAAAAGTTTAAGCAAACTGGTTGCTGGTATGGCAACTCAGCAAGTTTTGGGTATATCACTTTACACAAACTTGGCCCTTGCAAACATTCTAGGCAACGTGGACCAGGCTTTGTTTGATGATAAATATATTTGCGGACAGATAGTTATTTCAGAAGATATTTATCCTCTGTTAAGATATGGATTTGTAGCTTGGGGTCCGTTATCAGGCCAGTTTCATAAAACATACAACCAGATTCAGGAGATTGGGATTATAGTCTGGTTTCGTAAGATAAAGAAGCATATGGAAATCTTGAAAGAGAACACAAGTTGGGTCGAATTTTCAAATTCATTAAATATTCCTAATCCAGTCCAATTGAAATCTCCGTTGGGGTTTGCTTGCTTGCTTGAAATATCTATCCTTACCTTCATGCTTGTCGTTGCTACGTATCACTACAGTTGGTTACAAAACTTGATTGTTTTAGGGAAGAGTTTATCAATAAAAATTGTATTATTTGTCAAGTCATTAAAATTTTCGAAAAAAGAAAAACCATCAAAACTATTTTACAAGCGTAGATAATTCTATGATACCTTATGTCTTATATTTGCAGTACAATTATATAGACTAACTTACGCAGTAATTTAATTTACTTAATTCAATATTGATTAGGCAGCTTAGTGAATATTTAAGTTTTAAAATAATTTGTGAGAAATAAGTAATGCGAAATAATATTTATATTTAATAATAAAGTATACAATAAAATGAAGTACTTATTTAAAGCCTACTCTAAATTTAAGCACATTTGTCGATTTTAATAAAAATACATCACAACAACCATAATAAACTAATCATACAAAGTCATAAGATGTAAAAAATTAAATGGCACGTAAGGTTACCAGGAATCTAATAGCTTGATCTAAAAACTCTAAAATCGTTTCTCTACTTTGGTGACTGAAAGGAAATGTAATTTCAATAGTTAGATATTCCGGCCAGCTTGTGGCACATTTGTATAAAACAGATTTCCTTCCTACAAGCTCCCTCGTCTTTCTCTGAAGATTTCAGGTAACCATTCTCCACCATTCTACAGACATATACTAAAAACTCGGAATATTCTATCAACAACGAAGCCGAAATACAGCACAAGACAACACCCCATGTCAATATATCATACTGAAGCATTTCCTGCCACAAAGTTTTGACTAAATGGAATCTCACAAGGTTGTCTCACAGCCAAACGTAACTGATTGTACAAGTTTTGATTCCAAACCTTCGCCAATTCTCCTCCTTGTTCGGCACAAAACTCCAGAGCTGCATTCCTTGTTAGCTGATGATATATTATTGGAATGAACATCCATTAATTGTAATTTTCACAAATCGATTTAATAGTTAAATAAACGTACAGCTTTAGTAGAGTCAGTGAAGTACATGATGTCTTCCATCAACTGATTAGCTGGAAACGCGAAAAAATGAAATTTGATTTGCTAAACTTAAATGACCAGAGCGAATCGCAGGTAAAGCCACAAATTACACAATACAATATATTGTGCATAATTCCAAGAATGATCACAAAATGTAAATGGGATATTCTTTATTCTTTGGATGTAAAATATTTGATTTTGTACTTAGTCTACGCATAAAAAGTGTCCCCAAAATTTAAGTAATTGTTCTGCTGGTCATAATGGGCGGAGAAAGGTAAGTAGTAGCTCATTTTAAAGAGAAATCTCTAAGCTATCGTTCACCAATCGGCTGACTTTCTAGGATTCTTTGTATAAGAATAACTGAGGCGGACATTAAGCGTGCGAAGATTGTTCACCATCATCGCCCTGGGATGACAAATCGGGAAATTTTAATTAAAAACTCATCCACCTCACCGTTAAGAATTATCAGGATATTGGTAGCATCGAAAAACATAAAAGAACAGGATGTCCGCGCACTGTGCAAACGTCTGCCATCATTAAGGCGTTACGAGAACGGCTTCGGAGAAATCCATGCCGATCTCAGCAAAAGTTGGCTTTACAACTGAAAAAATCGAGCAGGACGATAAACCCGCCCTTAAAACATAACCTGGGACTCAAGGCTTTATAAAAATCGGTTTGTCATTTACTGACCGTCAACCAGAAGACAAGCAGACAAGAAAGAAGCAAAAGTCTATTACACCGGCACGGGAGTGAAAGTGCAAAAGGATCCTCCTCACTGACGAGAAGGTTTGTACCCCTGAGGCCTTCGTCAACAAGCAAATCGACCGGAGATATGATTCGTCATCGTTGCGGATTCCCCAGGCAAAGCGGCGAGTCTACAGGACTCGTAATCTTGAAAATTTGATGGTTTGGGCCGGGGTAAACTGAAACGGCAAGATTATCGTCTATTTTGTGGAGAAAGGGGTGTAAGTCAGTTCGAAGACCTTTGTGAGCGACATACTGATTCTTGGTGAAATCCCTTACTAGTGCGCTCTTCAAATAAGAACATTGGACTTCCAGCAAGACACAGCTCCAGCTCACAAAGCTAAAGATGTCCAGAAGTGGCTGAAAGACGAAATTCCATCATTCGTTTCCACCGTGGAATGGCCCGCGTGGTACCCAGACTTTAACCCCCTCGACTATTCCATTTTGGCGAAGTTGTAGATTAAAGTCTGCGCTACTCCGCACACAAGTTTGAAATCCCGAAAACAAATCCCTGCTCAAGGCGTGGTCACTTTTCACAAGGAGACGGTGCGTGCCGCAGCAATGGAGTGGTGTTGCAGACTAAGGCGTGTGTGAAAGCACAAGAGGGACACTTTGAGGTTTAATGATATTTTCTTAAACTTAGGATACTTGTGTACTTGTGTGTAAAATTTTATGGCTCAATAATGAATACAAAGCAAGAAAATCAACTTTGTTTCGGGGACAGTTTTTATGCGCAGACTAGGTATCATTGATTGTTTTAGTAACATTAATAATTATTATATAATGTTAAATATTACATATATGCGATTAATTCGAATACTTGGAAATACAGCACATTTTGACTTACATAAATTTTATTCGTTCAAAGAATTATCTAGTAATAAAGAGTTACACCAATCATTAAAGTAACTAACGTAGAAAACATTAAATGGCGAGTATTGTAACCAAGAAGTTAATTCCTTGATCTAAAAACTGGAGAAACGTTTCCCGATTTATATGGTAGAACGGATATGCAATATCAGTAGTGAGGTATTCAGGCCAGCTTTGGGCGCATTTGTACAAAAAAGATTTTCTCACCACGAGCTCTTTCGTGTTTTTCTTAAAATGTCTAGTCACCTCAACCAATCTTCCTATAAACATGGACTCAAAGTATTCAACCAGCAAAGATGCCATAATGCCAAATATAACAACAGCCAAAGTAAATATATCCACCTGAAGTACAGTTTCCCATGACGTTATAACCGTATGAACTAAGCTAACAAATATAACCATAAGGCCGACGTGATGGGATGAGACGAGAATGCTAGAAAGAATGTCGTTAGTCCATTTATTTACAATCTGTTGGTATCGATAAAATGCAATCAACGTCTCGTCGTCCATTTCGCCCATATTGTAGGTTGACAAGATATAGCGCAGTACTAACAACCCAGAATCGTTCTGAACCACAGACGCTGACCGAATTAGAGTTGGAATCAAAAATCTAGATGCATGAGTAAATAACTGTACGTGCAAACCACCCAGCAGGAAATATGAATAGAATATTGACGCACAATGGGATACCAACAAAATGGTCAGGATGAAAACTGGGGTATAGCGCAAACTTAAAATTATATCAACCTCGTAATATTTCAATAGCATGCAGTGACTTGGTTCAACGTCAACAGCAATCATGGCAACACATCCAAACGGGAAAAATGCCGAACCAAAGGAATATACTAGACACAGAAACTCAACAAGTTTCTCGCTGTCTTTTGTGTTGTTGTCAAGCTGGATATTGTGATCCCTATGTATTGACTTGATTCTTTCCATGTAGTTAAATGATTCGTTGATTAGTAGAACGAAATCCCTACAAAATATATTGAGTCTCCAGTGTCCGAAAATTGAACCGAAAATACAAAACACCTCTGGCCATGTTAGCAACAGCGTTATGGTTTGTAGGTGAGAGTCATTATCCTTTATCTCATTCCACAGGAAAATCAGCATCATGTAAGTGTAGTGAAATGCTAGAAAACTCGTTAACAAAGTGTTATAACGGACGTAGGTGCCAACGCATTTAAACTTATTGGTTTTAGAATTCCACGCAATTGTACCAATCAGAGCGGTATATATTGTGTAGTTAAAATAGTGACCGGCGATACGTTTTGTCAATTTTGTAATCATGATTGACAATAAATCCAAAGAATCAGTGAATTAAACGGGTTTCTTAACAGAGATTGGTTCTCAATTGTTTGTCTTTCAGTTTGAAGGAGGAAATTGTAATGTGAACTGTGCTAAAAAAATCGCGTAACATTCCAAAATACTTACAATTATAATAAAATTGCGTCGCATTTAGGTAATATATTTCATATGTTAAATAGACCGTTAAACCAATTTTTGAAAGAGTTTGCCCTGCTTAAATAATTTATGATATTGGATGTCTCGTTTCAGAGGTTAAAGATATTACTTGAAATGAACTTTTCTATTTTTAGTTACTTCCTGGGTTATGCGGTTTGACGTAATTTCTCTTGCTTTCTCTCTAATTTTCCCAAATCGACTTTTGCAAGCATGTAGATTCTCCCGGGATTATTTCTCATATGTGTTCTCCCCTAGTAACTTTACTATATGAAAGAGACACGGGTTCTTTTTAGGTCATATCCTTTAGAATATGTGAAAGATATATCCACGTGTCTGTACCTACTCATAGTTACGTTATGTCGTTTTTCTTTCGTAACAAGTTAAAGTATTTTTGATCGTAATATTTGATATAGGCCATAATTTTAGTTTTATATGATATTATGCACAGATACTAAATTAGTTTTGTGCGATAAATTTGACAGCATTCCCATTGCTTCCATTGCTTCCATATTGCTTCCAAGCCGTATATTTTAAACCCTGTGTATTTCCTTGATTCTCTCCAAATAGAGAAATATTTCGTTTAATAGAATTACGTATTCTCCACAATATGTGTTGAGTCTCCAGTGGGCGAAAATTGAACCAAAAATGCAGAACACTTCTGGCCAACAAAGCAAGAAAATTACAGTTTGCGGATGGGAATCTTTGTCCGTTTTCTCGCCCCATACAAAAATCAGCATCATGTAAACATAGTGAATTGCAATAAAGCTGGTTAGCAATGTGTTGTAACGGGTGTAATTCCCAACGCGTTTAAATTGATTTGTTTTAGAATTCCACTGTATTATGCCAATAAGTGCGGTCGATTTTATGTAATTAAAATAGTAATCGACGACACGTTTTGTCAGATTTGTAATCATGATTGGCTACGAATGCTAGAAATGGATTAGAAAGGAAACGAAATTTCATAACTAGGAGTTTATTTCAATGCTTTGCGCATTGTATTTAGTTCAATACTCCGCAAATAAATGGAGTTCTTTTCCAAAATGCTAGAGTTTACTTCCGTCTTTTCATTTTAGCTTTTATAAATCGAATGTTTGGTTTAATAGCATATTTATTTTTAGCAAATTCTTTTCAACTCTGTTAAATAATTTATTAAATATTTGTGATGTTATCTCCGATCCTTGCTTTTGAACCGAACTTTTTAGTTATTATTGGTTAGTTGCTAGGTATATCTCTTCCATTTATTTTTCCCTAATAGCATTTCTCTAAACGTTGCTCCCCGAGTAATGCTTCTACATATTATGCCCTATCCAAATGTCAGTATATTTTCATATACTTTCAGATAAACATTTTTACTTTATTTGTCCTGAGTTATTTATAGGACACCCCCTGGTTCAAGACACATGTATATATTTTTGCAAAGCCCGTTTTTTTGTTGCTATTATTTTTTTACTTGATATCTCATCACTTCAAATAAATCTAATTTTGTGAACTGTATTTTGACCGTATTTTTATTACTTTTACAAATAATACGAAATCATAATTATAAATATGCAACTATGTGGACGAGTACAGCCTTTGGGAAAACAATATACAAAACGTATGATAAATAATAAATAAAATGATAAACGAAAATGTTTATTCCAATTATTCTTGGAGATACAAGTTAGATTATTCAGTGGTTTAATAAAAGACAATTTAAAATAAATGTCATAACTCTTCTTAAACGTGAGTAATATTCCAAAATGCTATAGTATATTTGAGTCTTTTGTTTTAAATTTATGAATTTTTTGTTCAGATAAACCGATAAACCCTTTTCAGTGGATTCAGGTTAACTCTGTTTAAATAATTTGGTTTTTCAATGTTTTTTTTCAAGAAGCCAATATTTGCTTTTGCATCGGAATTTTCTATTTCTGGTTTGTTGCAAGGTTAGTTGTCTACAGGACAACTTGTTATTTTTTCGTACTATAGTTGGTACAATATTTTGCTATATTATAGACAAGGCGAGTTATAAGAATCCAGAATATTTGGTGTATACAATAATATTTTATATCATATCTCAAATCAATTTAATTTTTGAAAGTTTTGCTGGTCTCATTTCTATATATTTATATTTCTCGTATTTGTTATACATATTTTGTTAACTGACATGGGGAAGTTAAAAATGGTCTATTTCCAAATCACACTTAAACTTATAGCACCATTTAGTTTTGCATCCACAAGGGCCAATGCGGTTTTTGATTTAACATTCCAAAAATAACCAATGGAAATCCCAATTTCTTTACAGGAACGCAAAATTTGTTTCCTGCTCCTTGACATCATTTCTGACGTCCAACATACCTTCCACTTTTGTCCCCTCTTATTTGGTTGATTGGCCAGATCGACGAATAGAAAGTTGAATACGATACAAGTCAAAAATATATTTGAACAAGAAAGATATACTGATAAAGGCAGTTTTCTATACATTACAAAAGTGGCAAAACCGGACGATGAAGCTACTACAAGTCCAAAAAATATTCCAATAGCTATAAAGCCGCTATAAATATCATTAAATAATTGGATTAGCAATTGAAGTATTTGGTAATATTCATATTGTCGTCGAAAATGTTTATTTGGTAGGTTAGATGATAATTGGATTGATAATCGTTTAATGTACAGAAGTAGAGTCAAAATGTCCAGAAATATGAGAATGGTAATGCTGAACATCCAAGCGAAACTTAAGTGATAACTAAATGAAATCAGTTTCATTCCACAAGTTAGAATAAAATTTGAAGAGGAAGTTTGACCTTTGCTAACTACGTAAATAATCCAACAAAGAAAACTTTGAACCAGGTCATAATTTTGATACACGGGCATCACAGCAAAAAATATTGGAACGGGAAGGAATCCTAGAAGAATTTGGTTCACAAGTATATTTTCGGGTCGGTATAATAATCAAGAAAAACTTCTTGTACCTGTGAACCTTGTCGAAATATTATTGTCGAATTGCAAACTTGTCGAATTATGTTTCTTGTCGAATATTTGTTGTCGAACGTTTCTTGCCGAACCAAACT
>JAHZMV010005538.1:0-12239 GCA_027743765.1 Coecobrya sp. COE2
GGTTTTCACAGAATTGGCCAGCAACTTGCCATTCCAGCATTGTAAAAACGAGAATTACACGATCTTCCTGTGTAGATCTAGCAACAGTCCAGGTACATTTATTATCTTCATGCGCAAGTGTCATGTAATCTGGGGAAGTGATGATTCCAGATTCATCAGTGAGCCGCCTTCCGCATGCCTGTCCTCCCAATGATCATGTTACTTAATTCGTATTAGATTCCTAAATTATATATAATAATATAAATTTGGAAGACATTCTACAAAGATTCTACCTGGAAATAGCGTACGCTAAATCTATTAATCCATACGACTTTAAGGTCGAAAATTATATTCAGAACATTATCGTGAACCCATTTTGACTCTCGCATTGATAAATAGCTTTCTTCATCCAAATCATTTATGCGACCACCCACCTAAGACATTGAGAGTAATGCGTTAATGTTTAGGACCACATAATTTCATTGTATATAGTCAAATACTTACATAAAACGTGCCGTTGTCTAATATAAAATCTGTGTACCCTCTCATATCTGACAATTGAATTTCAACTGCATAGTTTTTGTGCACAATTATTTCCCATACACAATACAAGGGTCTATTGAACGGTTTCGGGTAACCCGGAGAATAAATATATCCCAAAGGTCCATATAAAGTTTCACCACATTTACCAAGCTCTGGGTCAAGTAAAGCATTGAACGAGGCATTGAAACCTTTGAAATTGATACTGTCGTCACTGTAAAACTCGACCAACATTGAATTGTAATTAGAAAATACAACCACTGGTGACTGTCCATCCCCACATAGTTCCGTTAGTGGTGGAAATGACGTGTCTGGTCCACTGTACACCTAAAACATTATCAAAAAAGGACTTAACACCTAATCAGTACCGTACAAGTTATCCTGATCCTAAACCCAAAAGTGAGTGCAACTCATTTTCATACCTTAAGTCCGTCAAATTTGCATTCTTTTGAACCTTCAAAATGCCAGCCTGTGATTTTCAGCATTATTCGAGTACCCGAATCAGTTATTATTTTCCAACTACACTCAGCATTATTCAAATAATTGTTAGGATATCGAAAACTATTAAAGCTTCCACTGGATTCGCGTATAGTAAAAAGACAACCTAAAAACCAATTTTTAATAATCACTTCAGTGTGATAGCAAAGGCTAATATGTATATTTTCAGATTACCTTCTATTTTCCAGTGAAGCTGAAACACAATTGTGTTTTTCCACAATCGAGAATTGTGCTCAACTGCTGCAGATTTTCCATGGATAACGTGTTTGGTTGAGTTTAGTTTTTCAACTGGTAGTCGTGACAACAGAGGGTTCCTTTCAAGTATATTGCCACAATTATGATCACACTCATAAAGCTAGAATCATCACATAACCGAAATAGCAATGTTCTCAATAACTTGGCTAAACAGTATTGATAATCCAGAGATAACCACAATTTTATTATAAATACTTTCCTACGTACTTCGAAGTAGCCATACGTTAGTAGGCCAACCTTACTTATGAAACTGACAAATTCTACGGTAATTGTTGTGCTGTTGCTTCCTTCGATAACCCAAAGACATTTACTAAACGTTATCAATGGGTCTGGAAAATTTAGGCTTTCAATTGTACCTGAAGTTCCTTTCACTTTTCGTCTGCAAACTGTAAAAAATTGAATTGTTCTATCACATTATTATTCTTCATTATCCACTAATGTTTGTACATCATTTAAGAAAATGTTTCTTTAAAGATAAATGTCGTAAAGTGCGCAACCAAAACTCCCGGTTTCACAGAGTCTTCGTCTGTGCTCAGTTTTCATAGACAGTGGCATTATAAAATTGATTACATATTATTTTGTATACGAAATCTACAGCTCTACAAATGTCATTGCTTTCATGAAACAATCTTCTATTTAAAACGATGGTTTAATTATATCCAAAAATTAACTACTAAACTATTTCTTACATAGTCAGTAGGTAAAATAATTTATCTATATTTGAGATTTTCCCACTCTAATTAGTTTGAGAATGTTTACGAAATATTAAGGTTTAGAGACGGGCACACTTGAAGCGAAGTGCATTTTTACAAAATTCGTGGCATATCTTGGAAAATAAGTAACGCTTACAGGAGTTTGTGTTATCCTCTAAGGGGTGACATGTAAGTACCTGGACGGAAACGCAGATGGATTCCTGAATTCATTGTGTGGAATTTTCTGACATTCAAGATAATACTGGCTGCATTGTATTTAGTAATTATAGTCCGTGATTCACCACCCTCCGCGCAAAATTTTGGATTTCTAAGGTCATCTTCTAGACTGCCATCATGTATCTAAACCAACATATTGATGCAAAATTTAATATAAACCATTACTTGCGAAATGAATAATTTTATTTGCAGCTTACATCCAGGTAGTTATCTGAACATTCTCCATCATTATTATAAATGCCAACTTCTAATAATTCTAGCAAAATTGAACTACCGCTGTTTACTGTTATATTCCAGTGATAGATTCCAGGGTCGATTTGATATGGATATCCTGGAGATCTTATGTGTTCCAATGCCGATGGGACGGTCTCGTTACAACCTAGAAACCTTGCTAGTTTTTATATATTTACAAATGTGTCCTAATGAGTTAAAAAAATTTAATACCAGGCATTACAGTCTTCCATATAAACATAAATTTGGCTGTGTTTGTATTTATCTCTGAATCCAGTGTCAGACTCAAATGATTTGAATTTGATACAAAAGTTTGTTTCGGTGGCCTACGTTCGCAAGCATCCCAGGTTTTCATAAATATTGAATGTAAACCGTCACTAAAGCCAACAATGTTTTGTTATCAACATGCTACCAACCGTAACGATAATTATTAATGTAAATTTATGTGATATATAAGTGTACGTAAATTGCAGTGAATTGTCCCAGCAACCCGAGTATCTGTTATCCATTCTAAAATCCAGAACACTGAGTTCAATACGGAAACCAATAGGGGCAATAATTTCCCATATGCATGGCTTTATATAATGGAGTGGTTTGGGATACCCGGGCGAGACTAATGTTCCTGTAGTTTCTGTATATGTTCCGCCACATTCTGATTTAATAAGCAGATGCATAAAAATTATCTTACTAAAAAGATATCTTACTAAATCATTTAAAGTTCTCGTTATCATCTTACGTGGATTATAATTTAGGATCTCATATGTCGCAAAGAAATTGATTTGCGGGTCGCTTTCTTCCACGTAAAAGGCAAGCGTAACCACCTTTCCAGAAATTGTTTTAGGGTTGGCCCAGCTTACGTCACGACAAAATACTTCCAAATTTCTAGTCAAATTCACAATGTTTTAATTAGAACCACTATGAATACAACGTGAAATGAATTTTTGAAGTTTAGTTGATTACCCGTCGTGAAGTGACCCGTTATTTGAAATGTGGCAGTCGCTACAAATTTCTAGACAGTTGCCTATGCAAGCGCTTTTGGTGCTACATTCAACACTAAACAGCGCTATCTGCACATATTGATCATTATCCACACATGGTATCCAAAAGCATTTTGCGTTTACCATGCCACCAAAATCCTTTGGAGGTTTTATAATTCCCTTTGTTTTATTCGAGTTAACTCCACAACCTAGAATGGGGAATATAATAATTGTAAACATGACAAATATTTTTTTCAAAGGCGGTTTCGGTTTGATTCACAAACACTGTCGACAACTCATTAAACTGAGGGGAAAAATTCGCAGTAAACTCTCAATAGGGACATCCAATTATTAATTATTTTTTACTTTGCTATTTTTTACTGGTTTCACAAACAAAAAATACTTTAACTCAGTAAAAAGCTATTACAACACTTTGTTCTATAATTCAAAATGGAAATGCAGTTACCATGTTCGAGTATCACATTGAGGTTATCAAGTTCATCACCGCTCAAATCCAAACAGATGAAGTCGTTCTTAGCAATAAAGCTTGTGTTTCCTTGGAAGGGTTTTATATAGCAGTTTCCTGGTTGCAAAATGCCTAAAATGTTAAAAATAACAATTTATCAGATAAACGCCCAATAAAACCCCGCTACAATAATAAATATAAAACGCGGAATGTACATACACAAAACTAAAAGCAACCAGGAATTACGTAAAAGGACCGACGAATTCATTTCGAATGCTACAAAGTGAGTGCGAATATGCTTTCCCAATGACTACTCAACTCAAGCTGACAAAGCTTACTGGAGTGCGTCATGTCCTTCTTGACAACTATCTCGAAATTGTTTTATGGCATTATCGTATTAAGTTTCGCGCAAATATGGGTCCAACCGCACCCATTCTCAGTAGCTCAAGCATTCTATAAAAAACTTTGAACATTATTACTCCATTTGTAAAATGCCCAAAATATACTGTTTTTGTGCACACCAATTCAAAATTTATCCACACAATAGATAAAGCATATCCTTAATTATTCCCAGTGGAATTTTTGTATCTCTAGTCTTACGTTACTAATACACATATCGTTTTATATGAAATATGTCATGATATAAGGTGGTAACGACTTATAGTCATGCAAAGTTCTCGTGAAAATAGTGAAATTAAGTGAAATTAATGTTTGTATACAGTATAAACTCAAATATTTCGGAACACGCGGTTTAATAATTTATTGAGTTGACTTATTTTGTGATCTGGAGGATAAATCACTTAATGGCACAGCATTTTTTCACAAGGACTCCAATCTATTTCTAAACGTTATCTTCCTTATCTTTTGTTGTCAAGGAATGCTGTTTAAAAATAATACCGGAGAAACTATTAGTGTATTCAAAAGTTGGGATTTTCATCAAATTATGCTATCCAAATGTAAACATAAAAACATATCAAAATAAACTAAACAACATTTGTCCTCAATCCAAATTTTTTCAGTTCACACTTGCACAATGATGCAAACAATGTTTCGTAAAATTTATGTCAACGTTAGTGTATCACAATGCGAGTGGTATTGCCATTCATGAGTCAAATTTGGTGTAAATATATTTAAGAACATAAACATTAAATATATGTATCTATAAAATTTTGAAAGAACCAGTTTTTCAACATTATCCTAAAACAAATATACCATTCTATTAGTCAATTAATTGGTTTTCTGTCGAGACAATAGAACGGCATTTGATTGTAAATTATTACAATTACTAAAATTTAAGGACATGACAAAGAATTTGTTATTGTTTGTTGCGGGTATGTCGTGATTAAACTTTTAAAAAATAGCACATGCGACTGTCATAAATCTAAATTCATCCTGATATCGCGTAAAATTTTGTTATTACCATATACGTAAAATGTCAACTTGTATGTTACGGGACGCACACTTTGGAAATTCATTCATTGATATTGATATGATAATGACATTGAAATGTTAAAATTGGACAACCCATTTCACGCACATCAATCCTTGTATAAATATCAAGTTCATCTGTATTGATTGTCAAATGGAGCGTTTGAATAACAAGTCCAATGGCAATATTGACGCACTTCAAAATAGCTGTTCAGTTTTATTTATGCAGTCACCCATTTCGATAAACCTAAAGTTTTGTCCTTGATGCATTTATTGTTTCACCGCATTGAGTGATAGGGATTACCTAGATGTTTCAATTTTTGAACGCTCAGTGAGCATATAAACATGTTATTTTTATTCCTTTATGTGATTTCAATGCTCGATTTGAAATATTTTGCACAAGAATTCACGTCAGCATAACTTACCTACTCGATAGATTTAAAACGTTTGGATTTGCTTCAATAATTGGGAAAAATTATGTACTGAATGCCTCATTCACAGTTGATTCTATTATACAATTAATTTTACTTTAAATCCAATTAGAAAGATGTTTACTATTACGCCATTTAATTGTGTAGTATATTTTGTTTAATTTGAAGCACATCAGAAAACAGAATCATACATTTATAATACTTGCAATAAACTTTGAAAATAAAATGCCTTTAGTGAAGGACCTGCCAGTTTTAGTACCTAGGTATTTACGAAATCGAAATACGTTTTATCCAATTAGCATATGTCTGTCCCTTTACCTACTAATAACTCCCAGTGGAACCCCTGTTTCCCTGGAGTCGTTATAAACATGTGTTTTGGTATAATACTTCAGTCACTGCAACAGAAAATGTAAAGAATTTAAATAGTAGTTAGAACGAGTTTAAACATTGCATAAATGCATACAGTAAGAGTGCAAAAACTAATTTGACTAGAATTATTTGGGATGGTAAATTTTAATACAAGGACACATGTAGTATGATATAACCGGTTTAAAGAAATCTGAAGCTGTTGAAGCAGTAAACAACTTTTTCATGAAATCACTGAACATTGAAGTGAAAGCAAAAAATGTGAACGTTCTTAATCATCCGGCACATGTTGTTGCAATTGTAACGCTGGAGTCGTTATCAGACAGACGTTTAGTGTTTAAAAATTGTCATCGATTAAAAAGCTTTCCGGGAAAAGTTTCAATTACCGATGATTTAACTCATGCTCAACGGCTGGAAAGAAGAAAAAGTTCATGTATTGAAGCAAAAGCAAGTCAAGCAGTCAGTAACTCGGTGCAAGAAGGAGTATGCAGTAAAGCTTTTGTTCCTGGTTATGCTGGAATGGGGACCAAGACAAACCCGAGTGATGGATGTGAAAATGTTGGTGATTTGGATTTGCTGGAGCAGGAATGTGATGACATTTTTGCGAAAGAAAAGGTGCAGAAAATTTTGTCACTTGGGGAACAATATGGATTTGACGAAGTCGATATAAATAGGCTTTCGGACATTGTTGGGATTGAAAATCGGGAGAGGCTGAAGGTCAAAGGCTGTATTTGTGATGCATATATGGAATTGAACTGGAGACGCCTCCCAGAGGAATTCGGTCGTCAACTACCAAAGAAGTTTGTGAAGAAGCTAAAGCGAATCATGATGTCAATGGTAAAGCTATGGAATGTGGAGCACGACTCGACCAAAGAGAAATGCTACTGCAATCATACATTGTTAATGGATTACTAATACCTAATTATGTAATATTATGCTTGGATATGATTTTTATGGACAGTCCATAAAGGATGAATAAGCATTAACTTGTTAAGAAGATTCCATTAAACTTTGTCATGCAAAGTATCTATACAATACCTAGATAGAATATACTACGATTACGCATTTAAATGTGAAAACTTTACCCGTAGAATTCTTTTAAGTATGTGGTCAATTCTCACTGTATTTTTAGTATAAGAATATATATGTATATATCTTTTATGATGTTGTCAAAGCTAATTGTTAGGTTTAGCCAAACGGATTTGTCAAAAGAGCAGAAATCAAGTGAAGAGATATGCTAATGCAATCATAGTTTGTTAATGGATTATTAATACCTAATTATATAATATTATGCTTGGTTATGATTTTTTGTTGAGAGTCGATAAATGATGATTAAGCATTTGCTCGTTAAAAAGATTCCACTAAAACTTTCTGAGGTAAAGTATTGTGAATATTGAATTGTAAGCTAAATTTGTATGTTATTTCAGCACACGAAAATATCTACCTATAACGTTAAACGCAATAACTAGATATAAGATATTTCCAGTACGCATTTGTCTGTAAAAACTTTTCTTGAAAAATTCGTAATGTATATTATGAGCACGAAAACTGAATAATCTTGTCACTTTAATATGAAAGCATTAAATTGTAAGCTACATTTTGTAATGCTATTTTTGTTGGGTGTCGATAAATGATGAATAGGCATTTAGTTGTTAAAACATGCCAGTAATCTAACGTCAAGCGAATACCTAGATATAAGATATGAGTACGCATTTAATTGCGATAATGTTTCATGAAGAATGTGTAATGTGTTTTATGAGGATGCAACAGTATCTTGTTATGTTACTTTAGTAGATGAATGCATATCGTAAGTACGTTAATTTTTATTTATGGAGACATGTATAAGCGGACGGAACTCCAAAAACTTAAAAATTTTTGTTATTTATAATATTATTTGAAATGATGCTCTATAGACCGAAAGCCTGAAAGAGTTGTAATCAATAAATACATACATACATACATACATACAGAATTATAAAATTATGCATTACAGAAAAAACTAATAAATAACAAACTCTCACTTATACGCCACACAACGAAAATAATTGTGTCAACCGAGCACATGTAAGTTCGTCAAAATTTAATTTTCTTTCTTATACCATTTAGCAGTAATCAATGATAATAAATATGAAGGGTTGGTTAATTTTTCATTATTTACATTTAATGATTACACAAATCATACCAATTGATTATTCTACCGCTAAACAAGGTTCTTTTTGGATATTTTCATATTTCAAAATTTTGAATTGAAGATAGCCATCAACGAGTTTGGTTATTGCAATGTGACAATATTCAGCGGGACAATAAATTTTGTAGAGTACTTGGATTACAGAACTTAGTGTACTCATTTGTTAACTGTTATTTCATTCGAGAAAACAATCGGGAATTTTTAACGCTCTTTTACAGAGTAACAAATCTAGAATTATTAATTTTTGATCGATGCTCTAAAGTAGTCACGACTGACGTCAAAGTAAAAATCACTATAATACGAAAATATTGTACACATTTTTACGTATTCGCTGATGATAAGCATCATCTCTACAGAAATGGTTCGATTTGAAGGCTTTGTACGGTATAGCATTAAAAACTTGCAATTTTCTAGCTAGGACTTAATTTGCAAGTATTCATCCACAAATCGACTTCCCCACACAACATTAATTTTCTGTACCAGCAGCAAGAAAACACAATTGAAATGTTTTTTGTATGGGCTGTTTTTTTGTGAAAATACTGAAAGGAATTGGATTGCTTTCCTGTTTCCTGAATTCGTCCTTTGCTTCTGATGAAAATACTCGCTCCATTTATAAATTTATTAAAGTATGTTTGAGCAGAGTCAAGGAACAAGCATTACTCGTTGTTCTTTATGAGAAAGAAAACGGTGATAAATTTGTAATGTAATTTAGGTTCCAACAAAATATAACGTGTGTTTCCGTAATATGTCGTGGGTGTTTATTGTTTTTCAATGTAGGTTATAAATGCACGACTGAGAATTAAAGAATTTCCAAACCAACCGTTTTCAGGTCCAAGTTCGTGCAAACTTTTACTTTCATAAGCCACTTTTCCGTGCATAGTGATACATAGCAATGAAATGCGTGGGAGTAACATCATATTTATGAAATTGCATTACGTCGCAACATGCTTGATGCATGCAATTTAATTACGCTTATAAACAATAAATGATAAGAACTACACCAGTCACCAATTTAGTAGTCGGCGAAAGAAGAGCGGCTATCAGTAATGAAGGTTAATTTATTAATGATTTAGTAGATCAATTTTTTACTTTAAAAACTTTAATGTTTGATCCAGTTTTTTATTATAAATTTCAACACCACTTGCTGAAATGTGTATGAAAATTTGATATATAACGTGCCAGATAGGTCCTGAACTAATTTGTTATATTAAAATTAAATTTTATTTGATAATTTTAGACTCATTTTTTACTCTCAATCAGTAAACCTTAATATGCTCAATAAGAAGTAAGATTATGTAAGTATGAGTTTAGATTTTATTATTTTTTATTGTAATTTCATAGAATATTCAACTTGGTGCAAAATATATTTAAAGTTTAATAAAATAATCGAAGAGCATTGTCATCCGACTAAACGATGGCTACCAGAAATGGGCAGTCGTTCTCACGAAATCCAATTGATAAGATTTACAGACAGAAATAAATGACAATCATAACATATCCAGGCTTTTAACCGACTCAATCACGAACACTTTGACTAAAACCTAAAATTGTAAAAATTCCTCAATTAAAACGGAAATGCATGCTTGCAAACCATTATCAGTGTGCATATTTTCATCCAAATTGGAAAGGAAATCAAATTGACATTCTTTTCATCTCCATAACGGTATATTCTTAAGTATGTCCTAGTGATCTCTTTTATAAACTATTAAATTTCTAAGTTTCCTAGCTTCAGAAAAGGCTATAGATTTTTTGCATTATAAATTATTGAACAAAATGGGAATTTCAATGGACTGGGATAATCCTCAAACACTTCCAGGCTGAAAGAAAAATCTCTACACCCCAATACATTTCAGAATGATGGTCACAAACAGGGCAACTTGAACATTATAATATTACTGAAACGATTCCATTAGACTACTTTATCAAAAGTCCGAATAAATTGTATAAAATGGCATCCCGTTCAGTTTGCACATCGCCTCCTAACTTTCGATTAGCATGCTTTGCTCTGTCAAAAATTCTAACTAGGTATTCCCAATTTGATTTTGATTTACTGGCCATATTTGAATTAACTTAACTAAGGCTCACACAATTGATCGTTATTGATCACTATTTTTTACAACTGAAAATTTATTACGTAACACACAACTAAAGAGTACACAGTGAATAAATAGCTTTCATCGTAAATATATGATAGAATTTTTCAGGATTGAACACTACTTCTTTAAATTTGTTAACAAATGTTGTAAAATCATCAAGAGGTGATTTTCTCTGCTGATGACGTGTTGTTGTTTAGAAATTTAATTAGATGGAGGATGCATCGTCAAAAAATATAGTAATGAATCCTTTATAGATTCAAATACTCCTTTATACAATACACTTTTTGTTATACTCCTATGAAATTACAGGTTACCTGCATCGACCAGTGCGTATTTTGTATATTGTACAATTAGAAAAAAATAAACTTCTTTTAAAGTTTAAGAAACATGGCCAAATATAAAGAAACTTTACAAAACGTAATTATTGAATATCCGACAAGGGGTTTGAAAATTGAATGTGAAGGACCTAAGACAATACAAACATTTATCAAGAATTTTATTTGGTATAAATAAATACAAGGAACGCGGGAAACGGCAAATCTTTCAACCTTGAATATTTGCCGACCACCATATTTCGGTAATGTGACACTGAGCTTAGTCGTAATTTTTACGGACTGCTTTAAAAAATCTGCTAACATAAAAGACGGCTGTTATAATGTGTTAACAGGATAAAAGCAAATTGGTATAATTCTACCGAAGTAACAAATTGACCATCGTGAAGGTTATATAATTGTAGTTTTTATATAAAATATAATTTTTAAGCTTGAGCTAAAATTCTGACATGGAGAGTGATAATTTTTTCCGGATGCTTCTGAAATTTTCCCAAGACAAAGTATACATCATTTTGTAAAATAATTGACGTTGTTTGTAAGCTTGTTATTACTTCAGTTGGTTACATATATTTAGGTATATTATTTGTAAATTCAATAGCTCGATCATCTCAGTACTGTTTCAAGCAACCAATTTTTTTAGTACAGAGGGAGTGATGATAGTCGGTCTTATCGTGTTAAAAAGTTAAAAGTCCACTTTTGGTGTTGAGCGATAACGCGTAAAGTATTTTCCCTTATTACCTTGTTTTTCTCTAGAAAAATTGTTATCCAAAAAGGTCATTGCGAGCACACCAATCCGTCTTAATTGATTATTGATCTTTACATCACATACCATTTTATTAGAAATGAGAACAAAATACCATTGTACCGTTTTTGTTGGACATGTAAAATTTGTCCGCCAACAATTGTAATACAATAGGCTCCTTTTTATAATAACTTGTTAGATAAGCACCGCATACGCTTTGTAGATTTTCACTAAGTCACTTTGCAAAGGGAGCTACTGAAAATCTATTTCCGAATATTTAATTACGAATCTGGAGAGCATTTTAGCAAACATAGTCGTACCTGAGGATGAAATCAAAATTGTTGAAATAACATTTGATTATCTCAAAGTAGTAGGCGTTTGAAGTTCACTGTTATATTAAAAGACAATAATTTTTTTACTGATTTTATAATGCTGGAAATAAACTCGATTTTATGCTACATCTGGAATTCATTTCCTCTCTGTGAATTTCTAAATTTCTGTTCTAAAAGTTATACATTGCTATCCGGTCAGTAGTTTTGCTCAATGTTTTACGCCTGAAAAAATGCATTGAGAGAATTAGAGGACTACAATTAATATTTAGGTGAGTTCTGTGCAATACTGTCTATGAAAAACAGAAGATTTACGACTTTTGCTTTTCTGGCCTGTCAGGTTTTATAATTTTCTTGTATATTTGATGAAATTATACAGACAAACTGCAAATCCGTTGGATTAACTGTGCATATGTTATTCAATGTGAATTTAGTGTGAATATGGTTTCATA
>JAHZMV010005539.1:0-12383 GCA_027743765.1 Coecobrya sp. COE2
AGGTATATACCACTTTGTATCTAGAGGGTATTTATGAAATTGAACAGAAACACAAAAACTGATTTATGGAATTTAACTTAAATTCAAGAAGTGCTCTATCGTCTGTATATTGACAAGGGACAACATCAATTTATCCCAGAATTGACGATTAGCCACAGCAATTCATGGTCAAGTTGACCACAAGTTGAGCACAGTCTTCCAAAATGCTGGAAATTTGATAAAGAGCATTTTGGTCTATCATTTTAACTCGCCCCAAAAATGCAGTGGTTTCATAAAATGTCTGAAAAAAAGTTGTTGACGACTATAAACCAGCAGAGTATGCAATATAAAAATATGGCCCAAAGTGAACTTTTGGCAACAAGATGTCCATAGTTCTTCTTCATCTATTTCGGTAAAAAACGTTCATTTTGCTCAAAATTTTCATTAATATATTCTGTTCTGGCGAAAGAAAAAATTAGATCACTTCACTAATTATTGTTAAATTTTGTAAAGGAATTTTAGTATTTATGTCGAATTTCAAAAAAACATATCTCGATATAAAGACAGCGATATATAATTTTTTTATCTTAATACACATCCAACGAAAGCTCATGTATTGATTTTTAGGCTAATTTTGTTTAAGTACTATACAGAGTGTATATTGTACAAGTAGTCGGCTTGAAGTACCGCAACTTCACATGACGCATTTTGATAACTATCAATAGTCGTCTTTGTCAAATCAATAGTATGTACATGCACAATTATATCACAAAATATACATATCAATATCAGGCTGGGAATCGTGTCCGCATGGTAAATAAATTTGGTAATAATGCGCCGAATAGTTTGGGAAGCCAACACCGATGGACGTATAATATGTTGTTTTTAATTCCGAATAAAAATGAGCCAATTCCTTCAAAATATGTAAATATGTATCTGAACAAAAACTTCGAGCACAAAATTTTCACCCGTATCGCGTTTTCGGTGTAAAAATTGCTATTCGGATAATTTTTGGAAAAAATATTTATGTGAAAAGTGATATTGTCATTGTTAAACCAAACCCAAATTGGAACGGCTTATGCACATAAAAATGTGTTTGCAGTTGTCGATCAGATATTGATGTTTTTATCGTTCTATTTATAATTCCCCTGCTCCATTGTATTATTTTACTCACGTATTGTTGCATTTCTATTTAGGATTAGGCATGCGATGTTTCTGTCAACGACATTGCTTCAAAATGTCGAAATGTTCAAAACATCCCATTATTCCTAGCATAAATATATTCCAATGTCCATGACGAGTACATTGGAAACAAAATTGCGTGAGCGAACAAAGACTTCATAACTAAATATTCTTTGCAATCATTTAAACTATTCCCTACAACAACGCTAATCAATTACGCATCCCATGCACCAAACAACTCGTTATTTCAATAATAATTCCTCCATTAATAATTGTCGATTAGTGTAAATAATTGGTTCACGTCACGTAATGGCCAGGTAGATAAAATCAACTTTTACAGGTTAGCTTTCAGTGGGGAATAGTTTAGTCGTAGGGGACGATTAAATGCAGAAAGGTAAGAAGGATATGAATAACAATAGCGTTTGTACTTCATTTTCTGGAGAAAACCATCTGCATGCTCAATACAATTATATAGCTCACATTTCTATTTCTAACACGATAGGATGTATGTATGACACCACTACTCCAGAAGGCAAAGCAGAAAATAGGTTACTGTGATCGACAGCATCTGCAAAAATTATAAATTACAAAATTGAGTACAAATCTAGTCTCAACCACAAATAAATGCTCCTATTTTCATTACAGCTTACATTCGTTAAACTGGAATATGTAATGGGAAAAGTGTTGCCGCTCTTTATGGATACGGCGCCACTGTCAAGTTCATTTATAACGACGAACAAATCGTTGGTTGGAATCTGTATGCTATTCTGGTTCTTGCAAATCCAATTTTTGAATTTATTCATCTGAAAACCATAAGGTATATTTACTTGTATTTAATTATTATACTTGATTCATGATAAAAAATCTATGAACCTGATCACGTATATGAGCGGCTGTAAGGAGGAAGATCGCATTGGCCAACATAAAAAATATGCTAGTCGCCATACCGAACCAGGTACAAACTCTTCTTCGCTTTATGAATTGCTCGTCAATTTGGGTTGCGCTGTAAACCATACTTCGGACAAGGAACAATAGGAGATGTGTTCCGATATATTCATTTACGATGTTTGCCAGATCCTTCAATGATTCGTATTTCGTTTTCAGTTGCGGCCAATATAACATTTGCTCCTCAACAATTTTCAAATCGTCACGGTTAGTTTTATTATTGGAACTCAATTTGCTTAAAAAGTGGTGTGTCGACATACCAAGCATTAATATTGGCATTAACACCAAATTGTCGGTAGCGAACGCCAGAAGGCGTCTAAATTTACAAGAAACCCAAACCTCATTAGAATCAAATTACAAACATTCTGTTTATTCGGCTTATTATTTTAGTTGAATCTTACCTTGCGATGAACGCAATTAATCCTAAAGCTCCAATTGTGTGCTCCCCAAGGTTGTATTCTGTGCCCTCTAGTTCTGCGGTACGATTTATTGATGAAGAAACGAATAAAATGTATTTACCCACCTTTATCATATTCGACCACCACAAAGTTGAACCTGGGAAACACTCCTTAAATTTAGCGGCCATTGCAGATCCCCTAGGAATTTCTATGGCGATTATAATTATATACAGCATCGGGAAGATGACTCCCAAATATTTTCTAGCGTACTGGGAATACTTGGTTGTCTGTCCGTTATTCATGTTTTCGTCTGTTTTGTTACAATGGACTGGCAAAGATTTGCTTGGTGGTTTAAAGATTTCACCAAAAGAAAAATTCACAACTTTCAAGGCGGCGTTACTATCCAACCAAAATCTTTTCAAGGTAAGAAATCGTAATGATGTGCCTACAGTTATGCCGCCAAAGTAAAAGAAATAATTTGGATCCTTCTTAAATTTTTGGTCAATGAAATATCTTCTGAGCTCCGCAACCAACCACAGAGAAGCCAATGCGTTTATCAACAGACAGATTAGTTTTTGCAACCAGAATGTGTGAATGTGATACTTGTTTTCTTTAAATTTGAAGCGGAAGGGGCACATGCATGTGAAATATGTAAAATCAAAACATAGTTTAAATAAATTTTCAAAGCCCATTATAGTAATGCAGATCTAAAGGCGTATATGATTTTCGATAATTTTACTTTGGCGGTTTGCCAAAGATTTTAGGTTTGTTTCAAATAACTATCAGAGAACCGTGCTAACAAGTAACTTGTAAGTAGTGAAGGAAGACAAAGTCATGTCGTATACGTTTCTGAGAAGATATTTACGTTAGTTCTGCCAACTAATACAAACTTATTAAACTGTTTATATTGATTTACGAGGCGGCGTGTTTCTTGAACTTTGTTTTGTAATTCATTTAAGCGATTGTATTATGATGTTCCATTAAACAACCTAGATAATTCCAAACACAATGCTTACTCACGTTGGTAAAAGCTTCCAGCTTTGACAAGGAAAACACGGACATGATTGCCGCAATAGTTTACAAACAAAAACAGATTTTAAAGATAGTTGAGGAACGCGTCATGCATGTAAAAACAGCTACACCCGGGCTATATTTGAGAGACTTCAATATTTGTTAATAATGAAAACAAACTATCGTTTTGTCACTGTCGTAAAATTTGTTGTTTTAAATGCTGAATCAAATACAACCAAAACCTAAGAAATTAAAATGTGAATTTCTAAAAACACAATTTCAGCAAATTATTTTCACCCATATCCCCTTTGATGATGTTTCCTGAAAATGGTTAGAGAATATTTACGTGATGAATGTGGTCACTTAAACCAAACGTGTACGACGTATATAACATTGTAAAAAATATATATGAATTATTGCTCAACTGTGCACAACTGTATTACTTTACACAAATCCATTTCCATTTCTATTTAGAATTAAGCATGACATATTTTTGTATACAAAATTATCCATTAAAGTAAATTACAGGTTCTCGTCAGAAACGTCACGCCAGCGTCAAGAATTAGCTCTGCTCATTCTAGTGACTTTGAATACACTTGCTGGCTTCAACAATAAAAGCATGGATAATGAAACGGATGCTTTCCGGTTAATTACCGGGATAGTGTTTTTACTTTCTGATAATATTTGAGTGGTACTAGGCAGGAATAAGTGGGAGGTTGAGTTGTGGGTATAATAAAAGGGAGTTTATAATTTCTCACGCAAAATTCAGATTTATAGCTTCATTTGTCACAACATGTATAAGCAGAACACATCAAGTGTAAAATGAAAACGGGCTGTAATCTATTTGTTGCTTTTTTGTAAAGACCTTGAAATGTTGCTAATTTTTTACCATATAAAATAGTTCTAATGTAATTTTACCACTACGTAAAACCTCTGCACATTTACTGATAACGAAATTGGAGTGTTTGCCAAGTATATTACATGAATACAAAATACATTATGGATAATAAAAAACTCCAGAATCTGAAATTGAATACAGTCAGGTTGAAAAAGTAGATTTTATACGTTTCAACAGTGTGGTTAGAAACATACAAAGCGTGGATTAAGATAAATATTTTTTCTCGCTCCTGTTTTCTCTGAGCAGGGTCCACATATAAGAAAACTAAGTAAATTATTATGAAGCCACTGATTTAAAAACTGACACTTAAATGTGCTGACCCGCCTTTGTTCTCACGACTTGCGTGACTCTTTTGTTTAGAAATGCTGGACTATAGTCTTGCAATTTTCTATGTTACAGTGATCCCCAGCATCTACAATGAATAAGAAACAGTAAAATAGAAATCTAGCTTGAAATTACCATTCTTATTTGTTTACAAACAAATAAATAAAGTCTTACGAACGACAACGGCTGTACATGAAAAAACGAATTGAGAACACTAACATGTAATTAATAAACCATTCACTAAACGATTACCTTACTAGTCGCTATTAACATAAAATCCAGCTTTGGCATGGATCATAAGTGTTTATATTTAGTTAATTATTGCTACGAACCATTACTTAATAATTTATACAGCTACATTTTCACAAGAAGCAAGAATGAAATATAGTATCACACTAAAATTCATATGTTAAACTAGCATTACATTTTAAAACGAGTCATTTATTTGACAGATACGCTCATGGTTAACTTTGTAAATGTGTTGTATGGCTGTTTGGATACAGCTGCATATATCCAATTGTAACACGACATCATATAAGCTAACTTCTACTCCAGAAGGCAAAGCAGAAAATATGTTACACTGATCACCAGCATCTACAAAAAATAAATAGTCGATTAGTAAAATTAAGAAAGTAACAAAGTTTCAAAATACCACACTATTCTTTAACGTGTAATCACAGCTCACATTTCCCAATGTAGAGTAGGTAATAGGAAAAGTATTCCCGCCTTTTATTGATACAGCACCATTGTCAATATCGTTTATAAGGAATAATAAATCATCGGTTGGAATCTGCATTTTATTTCTTTGTTTGTCGATAAATTTCTTGAATTTACTCATCTGAAAAACAATAAATTACACCACATTACAATCCTTAATCAGATCGGTTTACAAATTCGAAGACATTTTGTGTACCTGATCATTTATACGAGACGCTGTAATGGGGATGATCACATAGGCAAGTATGAAAGATGTGTTAATTACCATTCCCAACCAGCTACAAACTTTCGGTTTCTCTATGAAGTACTGATAAATTCTTGTTGAGTTATAGAACATACTCCGGACCATAAACAACAGAAAGTTTTTTCCAAAAGCTTCGTTTATGATTTCAGCCAGATCCTTCAACAAATAATATTTCCTTTTTAGTTGAGGCCATGTGAATAACTGCGTCTGGAACATGGTCCAATCATCGCGGTTTTGTGGATGATTGCAGCTCAGTTTGCTTATAAACTCTTGTGTCGCCATGCCAAGCATTAGTATTGACATTAATACCAAATTATCGACACAAAACGATAGAAGGCGCCTAAATTTACAAAACAGCCAAAACACAATTCCACCAATTTAGAAAAAAATCGAAAATCCAGATTTTAATTGTAGCGATACTTTACCTGGCCAGGTAGCTAATTAATGCTAAAGCTCCTATCGTGTGGTCTCCCAGATTGTAGTCCATTTTCCTGGCAATATTGTCAAGCTCTGCGGTGCTATTTATCGACGAGGAAATAAATATCATATAATTTCCATGGGCGATCATGTTTGACCACCACAATGTCCCACTCATGAAACAACTATTCAGCTTCGCAAACGTTGCTGGGCCCCTAGAAATTTCTAAGGTTATGAGTATTACATATAGTATCGGGAAAGTAATGCCCAAATATTTTCCTGAATACTTTATTGATTGTTTATTCATGCCATCGTCTGGCAAGGATTTGTTGCGTGACTTGAAGATTTCGCCGAACGGAAAGTTCACGATTTTCAAAGCTGCTTTACTATCAAACCAAACCGTCTTCAAAGTAAGAAACCGTAGTGTTGTACCAATAGTTATGGATCCAAAGTTAAAGAAATAATTTGGATCTTTCTTAAATTTGCTGTCAACGAAATACTTTCTTAGCTCCGCTACCATCCAAAGGGAAACTAGTGCAGTTATCAACATACACACAATCTTTTGTAACCAGAATGTATGGACGTAAAACTTGTTATCCTTAAGTCTAAAGCGAAAAGGACACAAACATGTGAAATATGTAAAATCAAAATATAATTTTAAGAAATTCTTGAAACCCATTGCTAACCGTGCATATATAAGTTTTTGGAAAATGTTTTACGCTTACGTATATTTGCAAAGAATAATTTATAGTGGAGCTTCGCCAGAAAACAATGTTCGTATGTCTAATCATTTTCCGAGAAGATATTGATCCACACTTAGGAATATTAATTTCTCCTCCTGTGTTAAATTAGAAATATCTCATTACTCACCAGAATAGCTTATATTATACTAAACTGGAACAAATTATTATAGTGAATACTGATCCTAAAAATGTTCATGTGTCTTTCTATCACGCTAAAAAATGTTCCACTGTTATCCATTATACTAATCCTCGTCCATTTGAGATTAAGAATAATACCTTTAGTGTCTTTCTTTTTTCCTGGATATTTAACATAATTAAAAATTTCTCATTATTCCTCGTTCGTTTTGTAAAATTTTTCTTCTTTTTGGCTGAACATGGCTTATAACCGGACACCAGCATACATTATTTTATCCAGAAATACATAAACATATAAAGATTATACTCAAATGACCAGACTCATACAAATTGAGATAATTTATTCCGACAAAATTTTTGTAATGAAATGCTTTAATTATTAATTATTAGCAATAGAGTTAATTATTTGCAATCAGTACATCTATCTGAAATTCTTGGTTTTATTGAATACTCTAAACGTTGATTACATGTGTACACCTCATCCATCACAGATAATATATTTGCATGGATAAAACATTTCACTCTAGCAGCCAGAAAATATTCCAAGTATAAACCTATGTGAGTTCTGTGAACTCTTACGTCAATTCTTACTGTGGCTGACAGAAAACTGAGTTATCAATCATTGTCGTCTGGTTAACGCTGCAGGATATGAATTTATTTATAGGCACACACCATGTAAAATTATCAACTACTGTTATTTTTCCGCGGGGAATAGTGTCGTCGTTAGAGAAAATTAAATGCCGCAAACTCAGAGTGATGCGAATAATAACATTGATACTTCATTTTCTGGACAAAACCATTTGGTGATTACGTTGCTTGTACATCTATTTGTAACACGACAAAATGCTTCCTTCTACTTCAGAAGGCAAAGCAGAAAAGGATGGAATTTATCTATAAAGTACTGGTCAATTTTGGTTGAGATGTAGACCATACTTCGGACAAGGAACAGTAGACCGTTTGTGCCAATAGCATTATTTATGACATCAGAAAAATCCTTCAATGATTCATATTTACTTTTCAGTTGTGGCCAAGAGAATAATCGTCCGTCAACAGTTCTCAAGTCATCTTGCTGCTGCTGCTGCTCTGCTCAAGGTCTGCTGGGTGGCTACAAATCAATTTGCTTATAAATTCTTTTGTGGCGATACCAAGCAATAGTGTTGGCATTAAAAACAAATGGTCCTTACATTTAGTTCCTTATTGATGTAGAAACTTACCCGGTAATGACACCACTAGATACCAAAACTCCTACCGTGTGCTGCCACAGGTCATAATACATTTTGTTGAGCGTTTGTTCCCCGACGGTATATTCCATTTTTTATAATCGATTTCAACATAGCGGATAACAGAAAACAATGTGTGTCTAATGATAAATACCTAGTTTGTCGTTCCATTTTTCCTGACCAGAGAGTTCATCCATGAATATCGAGTAAATTATGAAAGAAACTAACGCGATTCCAATACTGAGCATTTGTCTTTGCGTGAGTATTCAATGCCTTGCTTTTCAAGATCTGCGTGATGGATTTGGTGTAAATATTGAGCGTTGGGATTATCTCATCATTTGAAATTTTACAATTTATTTACAGGCACGCACCATGTAAAATTATTAATAAACGTTATTTTTCGGCGAAGGAAACCGTCGTCGATAGTGAAAATTAAATGCATTGATGTGAATAAAAATAACATTAATGCTTCATTTTCTGAGGAAAAACATTTGCGTGTTCAATACCATAATACAGCTAGTAAATATATTTGTAACACGACAAAATGCCTCCTTCTACTTCAGAAGGCAAAGCAGAAAATAGGTCACTGTGATCGACAGCATCTACAAAAATAATAAATTGCAGAATTGAATACAAATTGAGTTTCAGAAAAAAATTACTGATTCGATTTTAATTACAGCTTACGCTTATCAATGTAGAATATTTTATGGGAAAAGAATTGCCGCTTTTTATAGAAACAGAGCCATGGTCAAATTCGCTAATAACAACGAACAAATCATCGGTTGGAATCTGAATGCCATTCTTGTGCTTACAAATCCAATTTTTGAATTTACGCATCTGAAAACCATAACACATGCTTATGTAATTATATTTCTAAATCAAATCTGCTAAACGAATATATAATGCTTTTTAAATTTTATAAACCTGAGCATGTACATGAGCCGCTGTAAGGGGGATGATCATATATGCTAACATAAAAAATATATTAATCACCATACCAAACCATGTACAAACTTTCGTTTTCCTTATGAAGTGCTGGTCAATTTTGGTTGCCGTGTAGACAATACTTCTGACAAGGAACAATAGAAGGTGTGTTCCGATATACTCATTTACGATTCTAGCCAGATCCTTCAATGATTCGTATTTCGATTTCAGATATGGCCAGTACAAAAATTGCTCCTCAACAATTTTCAAATCGTGACGTTTAGTTGGGTGATTGCATTTCAATTTGCTTACAAAGTCATCTGTAGCCATGCCAAGTATTAGGATTGGCATCAACACCATATTGTCCGTAGTAAAGGTAAGAAGTCGTCTAATTAAGTGTACAAGATCACCCAACCGAGTTAAAATAATATTACAACAGTTTCCCAATTTAGTTTCTTATTTTAGTGTGGTCTCACCGAGCGATGAAGCTGATTAATCCCAAAACTCCTATCGTGTGATCTCCTAGGTTGTAATTCGGTACCATGGTTTCATTTCCTGCTGTATGATTTATCGATGAGGAAATAAACAATATATATTTTCCCGCCTTTATCATGCTCGACCACCAGAATTGCACACCTGAGAAACACGCCTTAAATTTGACTACCATTCCTGGTCCTCTAGATATTTCTACAGCGATTAGTATTATATACAGTATCGGGAAGATTATTCCCAAATATTTTTGTGGATACTGTAAACACTTGATTTTCTGTCGATTATTCATAATGTCGTCTGATTTAATACAGCGAACTGGCAAAGACTTGATTGGTGGCTTGAAGATTTCACCGAAAGAAAAATTCGCGATTTTCAAGGCTGCGTTACTATCAAACCAAAATCGTTTCAAGGTTAGAAATCGCAATGTTGAGCCAACAGTTATTGACACAAAGTAAAAGAAATAATTAGGATCCTTCTTAAATTTTTGGTTAATGAAATACTTTCTGAGCTCCGCAATCAACCACAGGGAAACGAATGTGTTTAAAAACAAACAAATTAGCTTTTGTAACCAGAATGTGTGAACGTAAAACTTGTTATCTTTAAACCTCAAACGGAAGGGGCACATACATGTGAAATATGTGAAATCAAAATATAGTTTTAAAAAATGTTCAAAACCCATCGTTGCCAAAAAGATCTAAGCCTGTGTTATATGCTTCACACTTTTACTTTTATAACGCTTTCACTGAGTTGGTATATTGAATGGTATTGCGCTACGACATTGATTAACATTTACGTAAGTTATATTTCCAAGTACAAAAATATTAATTTAAGTAAAAATAATTTTTGGATTTAACAAAAATGTTTACATATTAGGTGTGATTTCGTACACCAAACTGTAACGAATTATGTAAAATTGTAAACAAAATTTGCGTCTAGTCGTCGAGAAGGTGTACATGGTTTTTTCATGCCATTTATAGTTTTTTTATTTTTCGCATGCAATATTTTTGTCAGCCATATCTCTTCAATATTTTGAAGAGTGGACTGTAAAACCCATTATTCCTCTAAAGTTTAAGAATTAGATAGATTAATATTCACATAACGTTCTTGTGATATATATTCAATTATAATGAGTGACTTGACTACATGTATTCTCGTAACTTCCGTAAATATTTTTATAATAAGAAAAGTTATTTATTGACACTGGGCGGCGTTAGAATCCCATCAACATCATTCAGTAAACCCAAAACGTGATTGAAGCAACAGCAACTGACAAGCTGACTGGGGCTGTATAACGAACTCTGTTGAAAAAAGGCAACTTGATAGCCGACTGACTATTTCAGGGAGAGACAAGAAAAGCTGACTAAATGGATGAAATTATGAGCACCATTCCGAGAATGTCAAGTCATTCTACTTCACGTTTTAAAAGTCATTCGGTGTCAACTGAGTTGATTATTCTTTCATGACTTTTTGAAAATCATGCCAATCTTAAGCTGTCTATTAATTTTTGACCAAAAACATTGTGACGCAGCACGACGTTTTACATGACACGTGAATTTGCCACTGCCCATACCAATTACATTGTAAACAATATTCTCCATTTGCGTTAATAATAGGTTCTCGTCAGCAACGCCACATCAACGTCAGTAATCGTTTAGTCTTTCAAATGGTAGTCAATATGAATATACCGGCCGGTTACAATGATATCAGCATGACTAATGAAACGAATGGTACAGGATCTGCACTGCATATTGATTCTCTGAGTAATATTTTTTACCTGAAGATAACATATGGGTGCTACAAAACAGGAATCAGTGGAAAGTTGAATTGTCAGAATGGAGAAAGTGAAGTATAATTTGTCACGCAAATTCAATTTTTTTGTTTCATTTATGACAACATGCTAGGCCTTGAAATCCTCGATAATATTCTAACCATAAAATTCGTGCACACCCATGCATAATGAAATACGAATTTCTGCAATGATATTACGTAAATGCTTGATTCTCTACAGCAGATTACAAAATTCAAGCATTGGAAACCACGTCCAGACAGAAAGGAAAAATCGATATTTGTACAGCTTTCAATATTGTGGTTAAGAACAAATGAAATGTGTTCGAAGATCAATACCTATTTTTCTCTCCATTATTTCATGACCAGAGCGCACATGCATGAAGACCGCAAATTATTATTAAAGCCGCATGATTCTTTGCTATACTAACACAGAAGGGAATTAATTTCTAAAGTCTCGCTTCTCAAGATATGTGTGACTCATTCGTCGATAAATTTGGCTGTTCTCATGTGAACTTTGGATGAGCTTTTTATTAAAATCACAAAAATTCAATAGTCTTTTAAGTTGCTTCTAATCCAGAAGGCAAAGCAGAAAATATGCTACAGTGATTCCAAGCATCTACAAAAATATAGTAATTAAATGGAAATTTATTTTCAAAGCAAAAATTAATAATTACCGTCAAAATTCCACTTACATTTGCTAATGTAGAATAATAAATGGGAAAAGTGTTGCCGGTTATAAATAGCGACAAGTAAATCGTCTGCTGAAATCTGCATCTGATTTTTGTTTGCAAATCCATAGCATATCTGTTGGGATGGCCCAAAGGGAGTTAGTTATCCAGCAAAAGCAAAAAAACAAATGCGAATTGCTGAAAAACACATTTTGAGCAACCCACTGTCACAGAATCAACATCGGAAATGGAAGCGTAATGTTTCTACTGAATGGCATTTCGTACATATACGTATCAC
>JAHZMV010005540.1:0-10211 GCA_027743765.1 Coecobrya sp. COE2
AGTGCAGTTTTAATACTGGAATTTAAAAAAAAATTCGAAAAATTTTCTACCGAGTTATCTAATGTCAGAGAAGGTAACACACCAGAATTTTTACAAGGTAGTCTGGTATTATTTAACTGTGTAATTCGTTTTTAAAACATTAATTATAATTGCGTGCGTATTTGTAATTTCCAATACTGAACGATTTTTGATCTTTTGTCTTTACCAAAAATTAGTTTACTAAAGGTGATATAATAAAAGTTAGTAATTATCTTTTATTTGTACAGCATCCTGTCTAAGATGATCATCCGACTTCCCCAAGATGACTTGTCAGCTTCCCACAAAAGATGTTTTAAGACAACTACCGTTTTATTAATGATATCATAAAGGTAAGCCTACCTATATTTATTACACATTTTTTATCCAAGAGTTGTTTACGTTTTGTACATGGATTCCTAAACCTGAAAAATAATCTCAAGTTATACATATTTTTAAAGCATGCAAGACATTTTAAGTCTTGGGACTGGAAGGAAGTTTTCCTACAATCACCTTATTCAAGGGACGAATATTCAGCAAGCCATCCCGTGAAAGTCGTAATACGTGTTCACATCCATCATCAGAATAATCGGTGTTCCTCCTGTGAATTTCAACAAGAAATGAGAAAATTTTTTGGTATTTATTTACAAAACAGATCAAGCTCAATGTAGAGGCTTGATTTGCTTATTATTACATTTATTCGGAAATTTAGCAATATTTTAATTTCAAAGGGATGATATTAGATTTATTAAATCTTCTTGGGGTTTATCTAGTTGCCACCACTTGCTTATGATACATTTTTTAATTCCCGAAAACCTTATAAATAGGTATATGTCGTAGTTAGATTTTTGCAATGTCTCCGGTTAAAAACGGTATTTAAAAGGCGACGTGATTTTGGGGAACACGTCATGTCAAAATGCAATTGGAAGACGCATTTTAGGTGTATAAAAATGTTTTGAAGTTGGGTTATTATATCGGTTTGAAATTAGATATCCTTTTTATACATATATAGGTTCTGAGGATGCCAGTGACACAGGGTGGCTTTATACAGGGCATTTAAAAATATCTATATCAAGTATAAATTATTTCTACAAGTTTCCAGTATTTAATTTTATTATTTGTTTATTGTAAAATGTTCAGCAATTTGCTAGGAGGAAGCTTGTTAGCTAGAAAATTACAATACAATAATTTCGTGGAATTTGCAAAATTGCAAATCCTAAAGCCAAGTAATATAAATTATCAGGTTCTCCGGCAAAGTATAAACTAGCTAATATCCCTTATTAGCACTTCAAATTATATTACTTATTAGGATTTTGTATTACGTTCATTTAAATTAGAAATTATTTTGTATTAAATGCAATGTGGTTAGCCAATGTCCGACAAATTAATGTTAGATGTCTTTGACTTAGCTTCTCTGGTTAAAATTTAATTTCCTATCACTGTAAAGAGATCTAGTTATGAGAATTGCATATTCTTTCCAATGAATTACTAACTACAACCTCAATATTAGATTAATAGTTAAAGTAGCAATGCAAATTCATGTGACTAATGAAACTGCCGTTCTTCAGTAACAACCAACTAACCATACTTTATCTTTTGTAGTCATGTTAAAATGTAATTGGTAGATATTTTATGAAAATTTAGATTTGTTTGACTGTATATAATTCTTTCGCACAAACATTAATTATTTTATTAGTTGGGAGACAAATAATCACTTTATTTTTGTAGTCAAAATTTCGAAGACATCTGATTACGACAAGTTGATGCTTTCATTTTTTTATTATAATTTTACTTCAGCAGTCAGTGCAAGAGAGTATCATGTTTAGGTTGAATTGAAATTTATAGTGTTACCGCATGAATACTTTTTTATTTCATTTATATTTATTTTTAACGCGTACTTTGACGACAGGCAAAAATTGAATCCGTTTTCCAATTGATCAAATTTCGACCTTGTACTTTTGAACCGATTTTATTCCTGAAATAATTGATTACCAAACGGTTTTACAGGTTTCTGTTTGGCCATTAAATTATGCCAAAATGTAATTGGCAGGTTTATTCGAAATACTTTCTTCTTTGTCTACATTTAGTTTTCTTGAAGTTGGAATCATCAGTTTGATGTGAAGTTTCGTTCTTCGTAACTTTCAGCGCATACATTAATCTAAATATGAACGGTATTGAACATATTTTGTTTAATTTTTTTATAAAGCGAGGTATTTAGAGTGGCTGCATCATAGAGAATTGACACAATTAACCATAGCGTAGATTATGTTTTATAATTAAGGGATACTTATGCATAAACGTAAGGTATCTCATTAGTGCACAAACTTTCGTTACTCGCGTGATAATTCCGAGCATTTGTAGTGATTAGTGGAATCTTTATCCTTACAAACAGCGAATTCAGAAATCAGGAAACGGTTACTGCTACAGAGTTTTACTTGAATAAACATCCTTTACTCGTTTAGAATAGGTAAATATTTTCTGGCAGTCATCACAGGTTCATGTGTGAAATGCAATAGATTTGCATAGTTGTGTTAAAAGAGTAAACCTTAAGATGCATTTCTGGCTGTATATAGAACTGAAGATTCCTCTTCAAATCAATTTTAATAAGCTGTTGAGATAGCTTAGCGGATTAAAATGTACTTAACCTGCCAAACTAAACAGATTTAACTATTACAACTACAAATTATATTCAATATATCATGAAGTCTAACCTCAAATTTCTTTAAGAGAGCTAAGCAGGATTCCAAATATTTAATGCAACTGCTCTTTTCCTAATGAAACTAGTTTAGATAGATTTATAGTAGACAACGAAACTTTGTCAAAATGAATTGATATTTTGTCGGTAACCGGTGTCATAATAATGGCATGGAATGATTTTACAGGAGCTCACCGACTTTACCGCATAGCTGATTTAAATAAGATTTGCGGTTGTAACCCAACGATGGTGATTTAACATTTTTATCCAAATAGTTTGAAAACAATGAGCAAAATTGTTATTTAGTATGAATTACAAAGAATGACAATCTGAAAAATATTATGACATATGTATTTAATTTTACAATTAAATGATGATATGAATGTACATGTCAGAGGATATAAATGGTTATTTATTTATTTATTCCGAACGTATTTCGGAACCAGTTACATTAAATATAGTAACAGTGTTACACCTTAATGTTAAATTAAAGTGTCTGTTTCTAACGTATGGGATAATTTACTTAAGGTTTATGATGACTACTGTAATATTCTAGATACTCCTTTGGGCTTTGGTTTGTTTTCTAAGTAAACGCAATCTATGAAAATGTATTCATTTTGCAAATAATAATTTTTTGAACAATAAAACACAAATTTATCAATATGTTTTGTACCATAACCTGATTATGCAATGTTATTTTCAAACGACTTCATTGAAATCTTTAAGGAATAGATGCAAGTTTCGGCACATTACTTGGAGCTGGTTTTGTGTCAACTTGTTCGGCTGGTCTGAGTCAGTCACTGCAGAAATTTAGGCAATATGCGCCTTCCTCAGATGACATCGTTTTCCAACGTCTGAAATTTAAACTACTTTCCCACTATGTGCATTGAATTACTTCAATAATCATTTTCTTTTTCATTTGCATCTTCCATGGTAGTAGTTCAATTTTGCGAATGTCAACCTGAGTGTTGGCTGCCCATACACTTTTGCAAATTTGGCAAACACTCAGGAATAACATTGAGCAAGTTACTACAGCGTGAAAGTTATTTGTCAATGGAGACACAACAGCCCACAAATAACGTCACTCTTTTTTCATGATCGGCATATTGAAGACAATAAATTAAACCGAGAAACCAAGATGGCTATACTTTATAAAACATTTTTAAATAACTTTTTTCTCATTTTTTGTGACTAACTCTTCGGTGGGTCAAACCATTTTAATTGTCATCCTCTATTATAATATTTCATCAACTTGCAAAGAAAAATCTTTACAATGTCTTTAAGTTATTTACGATGTACAATGATGGATTAAGCAGCATTGCTGAGGCTGAAACTGAAATATATTTGCAAAAAAAATATTAGTGCTCCTATTTATTGAAATGTACAACGCTCATGCAACTGCAAGGTTATTTCTTTGTTGCACCTTGAATTGATATATTTATTGTTACAGCAAAGGCAAGAAATGAGATCCATTTTTCTGGGTATAAAATATTGTTACATATTTAGATAATTACATACCTGTGCACGGCTTTTGGAAATACACACGCCGCACACAATGTATATTATAATGTTACATATCAGGGTCAAGCTTATGTTCCATCGCAGTGAACTCACATCATACATCATGATTTTGGATGATGGATCGCACATTATTAACACGAAATAAGTAAAAGACCATAAAATTAAGTGAAACGTATCTTGAGAATGGTATGGTTATAAATTCTTTACTGCGCTAAAAAAATAAGAAAGCAGGGTGATTATTTCAGCAAGGCTATGGAATGCAAGCAGTATACTTATTAGCAAGCCAGTTGTCTCATTGTCCATAAAGATACTAATTATAAATCCGCCGTAACAAAAGTTTAATTAGTGGGATGCAAAATCAGTTTTAGAAGTATGGCTGGACTAGGATGGTGCTCTGATGAATTTCTCATAATGGCCATGGTATTTCAGGAACATAGGAAGTGTGCAGCACCCATGTTTCCAAACAGTTAGTAAATGAGTTTTCCGGAAAAAACATATCTGTTTTATCATTACGACCTACATAGAATTAAGTTAGTTAACACTTAAGAAGCATTGAAAATGTTGGATGTAGAAGTATGGGATTTGCAACTCGCAATATAATTCGCTGTTCTGAAAATTAAATATTAATATCAAATGGAAAGGTTTACGATGATAAATCATCGTCCAAGCAATCAAGGAATTTTTTCGTTTCTTACGTTAGGTACATAGATTTTCTGAATGTGTCTGGGCATCTTTATGTACATCAGTACAGTCGTAAATCACATTGCAACGAAAAATCCATTCGGGCTGTGGTTGAGAATGATTTGCCTGTCATTATTTATTGTCAAGGTATGTATTCATTTGCTGTGATGAAAAAGCTGTAAAACGCAGAGTGTTATACATTATGTGACAAGCTTCTGGATTACCACCGTAAATTAGTTATGATTTTTTACAAATTTCTACTTAAATATTTCTGTCAACGAAGCATTCCATGTTATATAAATTGAGCATAAAGTTTTACAGGCAAATTAAATGCCATATACATTGTACTAGCTGATATTTAAATAAAGCTTTCCTCACAATGACTACTGTATCGTTGAAAAGACTTACAAGTGAGTCAACATAATGGCTTACTTTTATCTTAAAATGCATCATCTTCTCACGATATGGAACTTTAGTATTTATTTTAATGTTAACGAAATTCGTATGAACGTATAACTTGACTTCATATGTCAACATAATTTTTAAACAGCAAAGTATTGACTCAAGGATTTTGATAAAACCATAATCATGAATGAATGACATGAAGACCACTGTTGTATTGAGTCATCGACCTATTTATGTCAGCACGTTATAATCCAAAAGGAGAAGAGAACGTCTGGAAAATTTTCTGCTATAAGGATGTAGGTAGGTATATATGTATGTACCTTTTGCATTATTGTTTATGTAGAGCTTGAAGGTATGCTTCGTTTCTCGAGTAATAACTAATTCTTTCTACAACCACTGCGAGGATGCATACATCGAGAACTTGTTTATCCTTGTCAGCCAAACGAAGTAAACATACCATTCCCTCATACATATTTCTAAACGCGTAAAGTAGTTTTTTAAATTCTGTTTGACAGGGATGTATTAATAAGATTTTAGTAAGTTGTGGTCATTCCACTTTTTTCTTCCGACAAGGTCCCATCAGAATTTCTCTGCTATTGCTATCTTTGAAAGTTTTACTTTCGTGAAAGAATTGAAAAATTGCTTTTTAAAGTCTTAGACCAAGTTTAAAAAACTACCAGTGAATTTACTAACACAACAAATTTGACAACGCAGTTTGTTTGAAGTGCTCAAGTATCTGGTAGATTGATATGAGTATTCTAACATAGTTAGTTAAAGATTTTGAATTACATCGAATGAGCTTAAAAATTTCTTGCGCCTGTTATATCGGTAACTGTTATTTAAAATATCATTTATAAATATTTCTACATTAGTGAATTCACACTTTGAATAAATTCTAACGGGTTTCCTTAATAAAAATTAGTTTATAAATTGTGCCATCTTCAAGGGAGTAATTATCTTTTATTTTTACAGGGATAAGGTTCAGATGATCATCTAGCTTCCTTAAGGTGACGTTTTTGTGCCCATAAAACCAGTATTAAGAAGGATTCGTATAATTAAATATATAATGACGGTAAGCATACGTATTCTGCATATTTTATTCCTAGAGTAATTTCTGTAGAGCAGATAGATTCCTAAATCTAAAAAAACTAATATCCAATTTAACAAATTTTTGAAGGAACCACAAAATTTTAAACTAATTAAATGGAAGGAAGAGCCTACTATGTTTGATATGGCACCGCCTACAACTTTTGAACTATTTGGAGGCAGTTTTGAAACCATCACTTTCACGGCACGGAAGTTCAACAAGTCGTCACAAAAAATATTAAAATATCTTCACATAAACCTTGGCCATCAGAATAATCGATGTTTCACTTGTTAATTTCTACCATAAACGAGGACAACAGCTATTTGGTATTTTACATTTCATACTTAATTATTTTAGAAAGCGTAATTGATTTACTTGATCGATAAATACGGTTAGCTATACAAAAAGGATATTTAAATACGGTATTGAATCTGTTACTTGGTTGTTTGGTAATATATTATGGGCAATTGAGTCTTGAATGCGAATGCGGATAGTCATTTAACTTTAAAATCTATTAAGCTGTTCAAAGACTGAAAAATACTGGTTGTGTATCATCAAGTTTAAAAAAATGAAATCAATCAGAATGTTGCAGATTGATTTGCTTATTATTTCAGTTTGTTTCACGATTATGTTACAACATTTTTAATTTAAAGGTCTCATTGTATATTTGCAAAATCGTTCAGGAATTTAGATGTATCTAATGTTTCAGTATTTTTATTTCTAGTGAAAACTTCAAGCTCTGAATATGACGAGTTGAAACTTTAAATTTTATAATGCTTTTAATTGAGTAACCAACATAAGATAGCATCAGGCCTAGGTTCTTTTGAGACTTATATTACAGATTTTAATCAATTGTGAATCACTTCAATAGCTTCACATATCCGTCAGGCTCATAACGTTAATAGGAATTAATGCCAAAATGTAATTGGCAGTTTCATTCAAAAATATTTTAATTTTTTGTGTGTGGATATAATTATTTTCAAAGTTAGAATTATTTGTCATTACTAGTTTCAAATGATTTTTTTTCTCGTAACTGTCGGCGTATATATTAATTTATGAACGGTATTGAACACATTTTGCTGAATTTTTTACTGAGCCAGATATTTTGATTTAGCAACTGCACCAGACGGTTAGTATAACAGAAGTTTACTTAAATAACCAATTTATACCAGTTTAAAGTTTTTTCTGGCATTCTTAACGGGTTTAAGTATGGAATTTATATACCTGAAGGTCCTGATGTTTAATCCTCATGAACATAGAAGCAATAGTCAAAGCAGTGGCGCACCCAGGAAGGGGCACAGGGGTGGGCACCGTAAAGTTTGCCCTCCCCCTTAATTTATGTAATGTTAAAATCCGGTCTCCAGGGGTGGGCACGTGCTCCCGTGTCCATCCCTGTGTCTGTTACTGGGTCAAAACCCAAAAATATGAACACAACTACTTATCTATTTACAGTTAAATGTTTCTTTATAACATCGTTGTGTTCAGAATAAACCTGAAAACGCATCTCGGGCACAATACCTATTATCAAGTCGAACATTTTTGTAAGGTGAACGTCTTTCAATTTTCTGGAAAACGTCAAGTATTTATTATCATGTAATCCCTAAGCAAATTTAAATCCACTTTGAGTGCCAATTGTAGGTAAATAATTTACCACTTTGGTATTAATTTGAATGTTGTGTGGCATGTTAAGGAGATTTTTTTAAACTTTATAATCCTATAGCTATACATCATTATCATTATGCTTGTGTTCATACTTTTATAAAATCGTCAGTTCGTGTCCAAAACTATTTTAATTGTGCAAAGATGGATTAGCAGATTAAACTATGCTTTCCCTGCTAAACTAAACAGATCTAACTATTACAATTACAATTTATATCCAATAAATTATATAATGTTTCCTTCAAATTTGTTTATAGAGATAAAAAGGATCTCAAATATTTAAGGTAACTATTTTACAAATGGAAGTAGTTTGGAATTTATAGTAGAAAAAGTGAGATTTATATGTCATGTCATGTCATGTCATCTCATAAATAACTATTTTAGAGAGCGTATTTAATTTACTATATCGATAAATACGGTTAACTATGCAAAACGGGCATTTAAATATGGTATTGAATCTGTTCATGCATGCGTTATTTGGTAATATATTATGGGCACTTGAGTCTTGAATACGGATAGTCATTTAACTTTAAAATCTGTTAAGCAGTTAAGAGACTGAAAAATACAGGCAGTGTATCATTAAGTTTAAAAAATGAAATCAATCTGAATGTTGCAGAATGATTTGCTTATTATTTCATTTCATTTCACGATTATGTAGCAGCCTGTTTAATTTAAAGAGGTGAATGTATATTTGCGAAATCTTTTAGAAATTTAGATATTTAGTCTAATGATTCAGTATTTTTATTTGTAGTGAAAACCCGAAAACTTCTGATTGTGTCCAGAAAATGAACCGCAGAATTAGTTTTTCTAAATACTTAGCTAGTGTATTAGAGATATAGTGGAATATGTTCTAATATTATTTACGGTAGTAGTAAAATTGGGATTTTGACAACTTGCTATTTTCAGGTTTTATTACAGTTTTACGTGAGCAGTCAATGCAAGACAGCATCTTGCTTAGATTCCTTTTTAACATGTACTTAACCAACTAGTTGTTGGCAAACACTGAACTGTTTTGAATATGAATGTAGTTTCAATCTCGGATTGTCGAACAGAGTCCATTCAAGAAATATTTTATTACTAAACGGAAATACAGGTTTTCATAATTGCGAGAATCTTCATATATCCATCAGCTTCATAATGGTTCTAGGAATAAATGCCAAAATGTAATTGGCAGATGTATTCTAAATAATTAAATTTTTGATTGTCCTGATATAATTCTTTTTGAAGTTGAATTTTGTTCAATTTTTTACTAAGCAGAATATTTAGATTTAGCGACTTCCACAGGTGGTTTTTATTACAGTATTTTATTTAAGTAACCAGTTTTTAATAATTTATAGTGCCTTGTTTTCTGGTAGCCCTGACTGGTTTAATGATGAAATTGTTGCATACGCAATTCTTATTTTTTCATCCTCGTAAACATACAAGCAGCAACCAAAGCCCGTATATATGAACACAACTATTTTGCTATTTGCAGTTAAATGTATCATGACAGCGTAGTTGTGTTCAGAACATGCCCTAAAATGCATCTCTGGTACAATACTTTTTATGAAGCCTAGGGAATTTTTGTTATACAAACATTTTTAATTTACTGAAAACTTTAAATATTTACTATCATATAATCCCCAAATTAAATCAGACCAATGTTCAGTAGCAATTGTAGAAGGATTATGCACCAGGTTGGCATTAATTGAATGTTGTGTGACATGTTGTTGTATTAAGGAGATTTTTTTACAAAAAGTTATAATTCAAAAGCTATGCATCATTATTTGTATTATCGGCACATACGTTTATGGAACTCTATGGTCTTGCGGCAATCGATTTCCAGTGGTGTTGAGATTCCTTAGCATGTTAAAATGTACTCTCACGGATAAGCTAAATATATCTAACGGTCATAATTACATATTCTATCCGATAAATTATAAAAATGTTACTATTTTGTTTAGAAAGGTAAGTATGATCTCAGATAATGTAATTGTAGTGTAAACTACTTTCGCATTTGCAGAAGGACATGCTCATGTGTCAAAAAAGAGTTGCCGTTTTGTTAGTAACCGCTAGGGCATGGTAAATTAAATTTTTAGCAAGTAAAGATCTAAATGCTTCCTCAATCAGTAAATACGAATGTACGTATAGCCTGTTAGAAATAATAAC
>JAHZMV010005541.1:0-11220 GCA_027743765.1 Coecobrya sp. COE2
CCAGTAATGAGTAATACATATATTGCGTATAGGATGTAGAGCAGTAACATAGAAATTGGTATAGATTGAGACTTGCCAAAAACATATTCAAAGAATTGATAAACTGGTATTTGCGCGAGTATTGGAATGAAGGAGAGATAAAATGGCACTAGATTTTGCCAGTTCCTTTCAAGTTTGAATTTCTCTTGAGCAATGTCGATAGAGAGTACATGTTTGTATAAAATCCTTGTGAAAAGTTTATTGTTGAGTTCGAAGGCTTTCCAAAATAACGGTGTTGCCATGATTGTAATTTCGTAGGGAATGCGTCTGTCTTTATTAAGTAACCAAAATGCTACTGGTGAAAGTGAGAATTGACGAAGATATCCACATTGAGCAAACTAAACAAGTCAACTAAAGCAAAATATACGCATTCTTCAAAATCGTTTACGTTTACGGCAACGTTTACACTTTTAATACATTTATCATTAATTATGAGCTCACTTTTACCTATTGGACTATACAATATGTATACTTTTGATGGAGAAAATTACCGCCACGGGGATACTTCGCGTTGTAATACATCTGAAATTGCTTTTTATTACAGTAACACATGTCCACAATTTGCTATCAAAATTATGCATATTTTGGGCGGCAGTAAATACGTGTTTGAGTGAAAGTAATACTGGCAAACACTGGATGTTATTTGTAGCTTGGAAATTCTAACAACTATATCACTTTATAAGCTCGTTTTCTGTCATTCTAAATCGTCGCCTGTCACGTGCAGCTTGATAAAATAATGACCAATTTTTAACTTAAAGATATAATGTCTATCAGAAAGACAGCAAATTGTCGATGTCATGAATCGTGTGGAAGACTTGGCCTTGTGTCATGTAATATATTCCTTTGTTTTATCAAGCAAAATAAGTGAAATATAACAATTGTAATTGGATTGAGTACAATCCTCTAAAATTAGTATATTACTGTTGAACTTTCCAAGTAGTAATCATTAATCAGACCGCTCAGCTGTATGAAACGTGTTCAATTTTTCCAATACATGGCTCACCCTTCCAGTATCAAAATTGCGGGACTCATAAATTCTGATGGAATAAAATTGCAACGGTTTACAATTAAAGGCAAAGCACGAATGCACATGATCATTATTTTTTAAAGCCGATAAATTATTAAACGTTCTGATTATGATCTCATTATGCCGGTTTGATTTGACCCATTCTCTTTTTAAAATGAGCAACTAGTTTACTCCCTTAGGTCTTACTCAATGGAAGCGAAATATGTAGATTATTTATAAATATTCGTGATGTCACTATAGTGGCGTATTGTTTGGGTTATCTGTATTCATACTAAATTAACAAATGAGAAAAATGAATGAATTAAATGTTTTATATGAAAATTATATAACGTTATAATGAACAATTACTTGTATCAAAAAACGATGAACCTTCAAATCTAACCTTTGTGTAATGTCAAGAGAGGCCAATTTGGTCACGGTGGGCGTCTTCATCCAACATTGAGACATAACAGCAAACTTGAAAGCTTTGATTTTCATTTTATCGGGACAGATGTTCATATCTTTCATTGATCCAGCCCAAAAAATAATAGGATATAGTATCTGTAGACATGAACAAGCTACTACTTAGGTATGATCTGTTAAATTCGAGTAATTTGTTATACCTTCAGATTTTAAAACTTAATATTAAGAAATACGAACTTTTTTCAAAGGGATGGTTTCAAGACAATTGTTGTTATTAAGCTCTATTATTATTTCCTTTAGTGCAGATCCAAGATCTATTTTCAAGAAATGGAATTATTTTCAAATAATTAATTACTTCCCTTTAGATCTCATATTAATATTATCTTTAAAAATTCGTCGTCGTTGTTTCGCTTCTCTTAATTTGAAGAAGCAATGTTATATAACTTTTTATGTAATTCTGCTATATGATAATTCGGGGTGTGTCTGTAATTACTTTAATGATAAACATAATTTCGTTTGAAATGGAACTACGCAAACAGTTTTAAAAATACTATTAATTCATTTCCGTAATTTCTAGATCGTACCAGACAATCGAAGGGACCTAGGCCTTAGTATTTACATGATTGCGGTAAGTAATACATAATTTGACGTTAAGATGTGGCCTAATTGATGGACTTAATATCTATTCTCGATCTGAAAATTTTATCAATTTGTAAAAATGTCTGCTGATATTAATTGCAATAAGTTTTATTTGAAATGAAAATAGACCCCAATAGACTAATTGGCTGTAACGAGTATATTTTAATGAAAAAGTGATGTATTCTTGATGTGTTTTTATCGTTGAGCACGATAAACAGGTGTAATACTTAGGAAAATTAGCATGCTAATTAAACAGGAGGCTCACTTACCTCAATGTTTTTATTGGTAGGTTGACTACAATGTCAAGTGCTTGACATCAACGAATATCAATAAGAGAAAAGGCAGATATAAATGGAAACAAGGTATGTGAATTATTTCATTTTCTTCCTTTTGTGATGATTTTCATATATTTTTCTTGAAACCAGTTATGCTTTTGGACAACCAGTTCGAGTCTTCTAAAATTAATAGTGTATTGGTTTGTTATGTTCTGTATTTTTGAGAATTTTAATTAGAAATCAACAATTAAGTATGTTTTAAATGACTGTACTAAATTTATCTGCGTTTTATTTTTACTAATAAACTAACTATGACTGTGACTAACATAGATTCATTTAAGACGGCGCATTACTTCAACAGCAGAGTAATTATTGAGACTACAACCATTTAAGATTTTATTCTAAGAAAGCATAATCTTTCCATGGTTACCGACTACTATAGAACACAATTAGTTTATATTAGAAAAAAGAAGAGTGAGTATAATCGGTAATTTCTGACTTTAAATGAACAAATTATATTGAGAAATTTACAATTCTTCATAAGTTCGTTACATGTTTCCTTAGAAAGTGCATTGTTAGTTGGTCATTTATATACCTTTTTATTTTATTTATATGTAGAACAATTTTGGTAAAACCCACATTTGTTAATAGATTTAAACATGTGAATGCAAAATTATTGCATTCGGGTAGCATTCACAGTCTCTTTCACATTAAAGCATTATGTTATGGGCTGTTTCTTCCCACAGTAACGTAAAATGCATCCATTTTGCAGGAAAACCTGAAACGATTACCAGAGAAATTATAAAATGCAAATAACATCTTAGACATTAAGATATAAGACAAATTTTGAGATGCAAAGTTTATACAGAAGAAAAATGTTGGCATTGATATTGCTATTGGACAAGTGGGATTACCATACCAACCTACACTTAAATAATAACAATATGAAAAGGATGATGATATTTGAATTTGGAAATGGTCCGCTATTTTTACTTGACATTGGTCATTATAAAAAATAAAACTGGTTTAATTTACACAAATAGCAAGGTAGTTTTGACCTGGTCAATTGTTTGTTACGAAAAACAGAGTGTTCTGATTTGTTCGAACAAAATTAAAACTCTATAAACTCTAATAATTTGACTTTGTAGAAATTAGTAGCATCCAATACCTATCATTTCAAAATTCCGAATTTATCATAAAGCCACTGGATGTCGTCAAATTCCAATGCATATTACCAAATATAAAGAATATCTGAGCAGTGACAGAACATGACTATCCCATAGTATATTTATATAGAACATTTTTAAACAAAGTAAATACAATTACTTAACTAAATGGCCAATTTAGAATGGCTGACCATGAACATCCAAAGTGATATGAGGGTGCAAAACGGGATAATTAACAAGTTACGACTTACATTCAATTTTTGCTTATTTCATGTTTTCACTAAATGATGTACTTACATCTGCTCAAGTGTATAATTTCGGCCAAATTTATAACATTCATGCACAAAAAATTAAATTATATCACAATAAAACACGAAGTCTCGTCGTGACTGTCATTTTCTCTAGCCAAAATATCAAAGTACATAGGTTATTTGTTGAATTAACGACACGATTATATGAAGCTAGCCAAAATTTAGGTCAATTTGGGTTCATCAATAATTACAATAATATCTAATAAACCATTCGAATACTTTCTTAGCAATTTTAAAATAAGGGTGAAATTGGTAATAATGAGCGATCGTTTTTCAGTCCACGTCTATGGTTGGTGCATTGTAGATACTATCTTAAATCCTTACTTTTTTAAGTAGAAAAAACCACAAATTTGGTTATCTACTAAAGACAAAACGAAAATTTTAAAAATGGCAACACCATTATTTTGGAAGGCATTCGAACTTAACAATAAACTATTCACAAACATTTTATACAAACATGTACTCTCTATCGACATTACTCAAGAGAAATTTAAATTGGAAAGGAAGTGGCGAAGACTTGTACCATTTTATCTTTCTTTTATACCTATTCTCGCTCAGATACCAATTTACCAATTCTTGGAATATATTTGCTTTAAATCTGAATCTGTACAGCTTGCAATGCTTTTACTATACATTCAATATACAATATATGCATTACTAGTTAGCGCTCTGAACATAGTAATTATTAAACAAGGAGATGATGTTGTATAATTTGGTAACAAACTGTTTGAATTCGACCGAGAAATTAGGAAAGAAACACGACCCAAAGGCTATTCCTTGAGTTTTCCTTTAAGAAAGCTTCTTCTGCGAGGTATTTCTTATTGAAGTTATTCAATTTATTTATTAATTCGTTCACAAGTTGCACTAAAACAATTTATTAATTGCAGAATTCAAGCATATTTGTGACCATCAGCACGCCGATGTGGTGGGTCTACTAATGAATAGCTTGGTTGTCCTGTTCTTCGTAGTTGGAGCAACATTTGGAGGCGCAGCGATTTTCACTGGGTTGGATCCTATGGGCTATTTGATAGAAAAAGTATTTCCGACAACTGATATTGTTTCCTTGGCTATAAAAATGTCTACCCGGCTGCTGATTTCAAACTGGTCCTGCTTTGAAGCAACTAGAGCTTACACGATGATACTGCTACCGTCACTGGCCTGGTTTAATGTAATACTAAAATGTTTGGATATATTGGCTGGAATGTCCCCAACTGAAAGATCTATCGGGTTATACGTTCAGCTTTGTTGTATCCACCAAATTGGAATGTCCGCTGTTAGAAATATATTTGCTGTGCTAATGGGATTTGGGTTTATTTTAGGGACTTTAGGCACATGGGCAATTGTAATAGGTTGGAAAATTTTCCCAATCACGATCTATACCGTTATCTCGATGATTACAATTATTGTCTATATAATCGTTTCAGAGACACTTCCTCTAATTTGTCGTTGTAATAAACAAAGTATTAATTTACTTCGCGCTAACTGGCTCCTCAAATTTAAACCAGAGTTCGTATTGAGTTGTCCTAAATACAAGATTCTTAATAGGCAAGTTCGAGCACAATCTCCGATATCATTTTATTATGGATCAGCACGTTTTGATGGGGATACTACAAGAAATTTCTATACAAATATGGTTAATAATGCAATTAATCTAATTCTGCTTTGGTTTTAGCATTCCTCCTTATTGGTGTCGACTAATATGGGAACATCTAGAAATTTTACTGCTTTTGATTTTTCCTTATCGGCTTAACGATTATAGAAATTTCATTTATCAATTCGTGACTTTAAAATTTCCATGGATACTCCTATTTGATATTTTAGATTCTAATATGGGAATTTTACTGATTTTATTTTTTCGAATCAATTGATTTGGTGATAAATAAATTAATGATAACTGTTATAATATATAATGTTATGGTTTGGGATAAGATTGACTAATAAATTTACGAAATTAATCCAATTCCAAAGTAACAGAAATTTTCACTGCAGAGCTTACGACCGTACCACATGTAGTTTAATGTTTAAACGTTTGGGTCTAATTGGATACAGTTGGCGTCTAACTGTAACAGTAAATGTCGCCATAAACCAATAAAATCAATTCAAATTTGTTTTGTGATGTGCGGGAGGTCTCCAGGTTCGATTCTGGATGGGGACAATACTTTTTACCGGCTCTAATCTCATTTATCATGACTATGGTTTTTGAAACATGTCATAGGTGTAACATTTTTACTCATAAATTGGTATAACACATAAAATGTTTTACCGTGTTGTTATACTAATAAGGTATAAGCAATTTTCATTTTTATAAATGGTCAAGAAAGAAAAAAAAACCGATTTGGATTAATAGTTAATTTGACCACAATTTTAACTGATCGACGCGAAGGGGTTTTAAATAATATTAATTGTAGATATCTGTACACACAAATACTGATTGTAATCATTTCATAATTCGAACTTGACTTCGACAGTTCATGACACCGATTTGTTAAATCTCAACTTTAAAAAATTGTCGAACTTCAGGGAAAGCAAAATCAAAATAAGTAATTCTTCAACTGATTTTGTAACCCAGCATTTCATGGAAAACTCTACTGAAAAATAAAGTTCATTAACAACTTCAATCCGTTTGTGTTACAGATGAAGATATTGGAATTTGTTAATAAATCCTTGTAGCAAATGCAAAACGCGACTAATTTCCTTAAACGCTCATAATATTTTGATAGTATGCCCTATGCAAATTATGTTCTTGGAACATAATTATTTATGATACATTAAAAATAGCTTCTTCTTCCTAAGGTGTCGTCAAATACATGCATCACTTAATTATATATTTTGTTGAAAAACTAGCCAAATAATCAAAAAGAAATTTTGTGACGTTACACTTATGTGAAACATTCCAATTGACTAGGTTTTTCTGATACGTGGGATCTCAACACAAACACCACAGTTGCTACTGAATTTAAGTACAACCAAGGAAATATTGATGTCTGAGTTGCGAAATGGTACAATGTTTTAAAGCTTAGCAATTCCAATTTAAAATCGTTGCTGTCTATTAGTAACTTGTTGCTGCTTAATTCAAATGTGTGCATAGTTGTTTAATAAAAATAAGTCCAAATTTAAAAAAATACAAATTTGGGTATATTATGTCAGCACTTAATATTTTATTTCCTGCTTATTCATAATTTATTAATTTAAGATTTATTCAGGTGTAATATTCGATGATGGTTTAAAGTTTTTATAAAGGCATTAATGAATCCACTAGTCCTTGGATTTTGATCCTGACTCTACGGGAAAGGGGAATGATAAAGAGATTTGTGGCAAATCGCTATACCTGATTAACTAAGCTCTTAAATTAAAGCATTGCCACACTCTCCGTTTAATTAATTATGAAGAAAAGTACTGGAAAATTATACTTCGAACGTATTACGAGGTTACATTTTGAAAAGTCTTAAAAGATTAATATAATATTAATAGGATTTTAAATACCACTTGTCATATGTAGCTTTGGTCTCCTTAATAACGAGGAGAAAATATCACCCAAAAGTAGGTTTTACTTCGTAATATCCAATTCTGAATAGTACTATTTATAAATTTAAGGTGATCCGAAAATGAAATCTTGTAGTATTATATTTTTAGACAAAATTAAAGCATGAATTAAAGCGGCATGGAAAATTATACTTTAAAATTCTGATTTGTTTGAATAAAGATGAACTCTATTTAGATATGACCATTTATAATTACACTTTTCAAAGATAATTCACATCCAATATCTGTCAAATAAATGTTCCAAATTTCATCGTATTGCTACTCGTATGCCGTTAAACCCTATCATTATTAGTCCACTAAATTTGTAAAAAAATAACTTAAGTTTGAGTGAACGGTTTATATAACTTATGTATAATAAGCAGTAGGTGCAGAATATGACAATAAAATATTATGCTTATCTGAAATGTTCTAAAGAAAAAGCAAACATACATAATTCCTCAGTAAAATCTTAACCAATATCATAAGTAAATCATTTATTAGTTAAATCGTAACATTTTATTGTTATTTGGAACTAAAAAAGAATTCTATTGATATTCTTTGCATATTTAGCCTTGTTCAACTAGAAAATGAAACCAATTGTTATGAAATCATGGTTCATTCAATATTATGGGTTAATCAGGAAAATTGTTCGGGGAAAAACTGTACCAACTTTTATTAAACGCAACCACGCTATATGCATATATTGATGAAATTTTTTGATTGATTTAAGCATCCATCAAGATTCTTCAATCCTACTATTATTTCAGACAAGACATTGAAACTGCTTTCAAAACACAAGTTTAAAATTACTTTGTTCAGTAAAAACTATTTCCGCTGCCACATTAACTAAATATTGTTCTGCACTATAATATGCACCGTGTGAAAAATTACTAACCACTTCAGTTCAGTAACAATCCACAACCAACCAGGTGATTATCAGCCTATTTACTTCCGGAGACAGGAATGGGACTTCTCTTCTGCTAATGGCGTCTAACGAAGGCGCAAAAGAAATATTTATGAATCTCAACTAATTTTGTCAGAAATAATACTCACACCATGTCATTATTACGTGAAAATGAAGGTGGTGATGGTGTGATGATGCAAAGAGAATAATTTTAGGCATATACTAGTTATATGCACAGGGTGGGCATTTAAAAGCAAGTACTAAATAATTTGTTCGTAGTATAAACTATCAACAGCTCATTAACTGTAAAGGAGCATACAATCTAACTGAAGCTTATCCTTTCTCAGAACCATATATTCACTTCATGTCTTTGAGGTTACATAGCAGAGCACTGCTATATAATTTTGATAATGGCAATAATTTATATACAGCAAAAACAATTATTAAACTGTCATTTTTAAAGACTGTTTTACCAGAAATACTTCATAAATTAATTTTCAAAGAAAATGTAAAACTTATTTTAAAATGTAAGTACGTGTATTAAAAGGTGCGACAGGATGACGCTTTTTCAAGTCAATTGTTGACATTTGTACGAAGTTGTTTTAATATTCTTACGGTCATGTGTTATTACTACAATTTATCAGTTTTATCAATGCACCGGATCCCAGTAGTCACCTTTGAAAAATATAGTTCAATTCCACATAGAATTTCTTGCTGTAGCGTTTTAATACATTATTCAGCTGAGGTTCACAACTGTCAGTTGTATTTATCGTCTGAACTAAATCTGAAAGCTTTAAATGGGCAACAAAGCAGTACGCTGTGTGAGCATTTATTCATAAGTAAGCCATATTGTAACGTAATAGCTATATAATAGAAAGCAGGTTTGAGGAAATAATTCGCATCCAATATCTGCACCAATGAAGGAATAAGTTGCATCGTACCGTAACTCGAATGTCGTCAAACTCACTCATTGTTAGCCCAATAAATTTGTACAGGTTTAATTTTTATTAAATTTGAGTGTAGTGTATACATAACCTGTGCATAATAAGCGGAATGTGCAAAGTCACAGAACATGCCACTAATATGTATATTTTGCTTATCTGAAACGTTCTAAACAAAAAGCAAACATTATTGCAAAAGTTATAATTATTCTAGATATGATATAAGTGACGGGTGACGGGAGATACTAATCAAATCGCTGGAAAATAAATACAGTTTATTAATTGAATGATAAAATATTATTTTATTGTTTAGAATTAAAAAGAATAGCGTAGATGTGAAATCTTTGTTAATTAGCCTTAGTCAAATAAAGATAGGAAACCATTAGCTATAAAATCATTTTTAACCACTATCATGGGTTAATCAAAACAAATGTTCTAAAAAATGCTTTCAACTTTGATTAAAATCACTCAACGTATGTATATATATCCCGGAAAATTTTAGTTTGCTAATATATTTATCAAGGTTTTTAGGGCAAGACATTGAAATAATCTGTGCTTTTAAAACATAAGTTTGAAATTGTTTTGTCTCCTTTGAAATTAAATTCTGCTTCCAGATTAGTTAAATTATACTCCGCATAATAAAATTATAAAGCTTGTAAATAAATAGTGACCGAAAGTTCAGAACCTTCATTTATATTTATCTTTTGATTAAAACAGTTACTTTTAAATGCGTATCAAATCAATTTTAATATTTATTCGATACTAAAACCACATTCTAGCATTTCTACAAATTGTTGCATTGCAGAGAAATCTAAAGCCTAGCCATTAAATCTATTGATTACTTGGATTTCGTTTTGTCACCGAATAGCGGAAACTAAAGTATTAATAGTCAAGTTATTTTGAAGTGGGTTACAAGCAACAAAGGTTTCATGCTTTCATGTTTACTCAATTATATACACCTTACCAAACAATATTACATATGCATTATTGGTATTAGTCAATTTTTAATATTGTTTAGGAATACTTAAATATAAGTGGCCACAAAAGTACCATGAAAGCTATTAAAACTACGGCAATGGTATGTATATAATATTTTCACCCATTTTACAATTATCAAGTAAACAAAAAAGTAGTTAAATAACAGTTAATAGGCTTTTGCGTAAAATAGGTGATCGAATAGATTCGCATGATTGTTACCGACTCAACTCTTCCTTGTGGTTTTAAACATGGTTACGTGTTGACAGTTGTATGTTACGTAATGAGTTAGTTATGCAGCGTAATGTGTGATTCCGACTACGTGATGTGTCATTACATGAACAACTATTCATTATGCCATTTATAAAGTAATATATGTATTGTATAAGCGACGCCATTTAAGTGAGATAATTGTTTAAATATATATAATTTTCGAAACATGGATGTTTTAATTACCTTACAATTTTGTACTTTTGCTTCTACAATCAAATTGAACCCATTCTGTGTTGCATTAACCACTTCTATTTGAGAATTGAGAGAAGGCCTTGAAAACAAGGACAGGTTAACTTAAAGTCACCTTAGCAGTTGGAGCTACTTTCTTCAGAGGTGCTAACTTTACTGTTAAACGAAAGACGATTGAGCGTATAGAAAACTTCAACAGACTTTCCAATCTGCTCAAAATGGCTCAGCTTTAAGCAAAATTTTCAAAATGGAGTTACATCTTCCCAAGAGTGTATCATTATCTTATAAAATGTTTCCATTTACCCCTACACCAGTTTTCCAATGGGACTATAAAAATAATGGCTATTTTACAAATAGAAAATGTCACCAAAAATATTGGCTTTGGTATTTTGTCACGTACATTATCACTCTGACTATATGGCTTGCTTCCAATCTTGTCATTGTTATAAGCATTTCTAAATTTCGAGTTGAAAATGTAATGTTTTGTTTACTCTTAATGCCCATGGGGTTTTACATAAACATTACAGGAGTGTTCACTGGGCGTCATGTTCATGAAG
>JAHZMV010005542.1:0-14836 GCA_027743765.1 Coecobrya sp. COE2
GCCGCCGTCGCCGCGTCGCGTAAGAATTTGCACGTATTTAGGTATATTTTTAGTGACGTAACGTCAAGAAACACCTTTTATACGGGTTGGTGCCTACGCTTATTTTATTTATTTTCATTCCGTTTAGTTCATGCTTCATCCGGTCCTAACATCATTTTTCACGACAAGGTGATTGGTATAACAAATTCTCAAAATGGAAATGATGATGTGAGAAGAAAAAAGCAAAAGAAACATTTTGCTGGCTGCTAATATCCAGCTGCAACTGAAGCCAGCTAGAGAAGTAGCAAAAGCCTGTCCTTTCATGATGATGTCTGTTTATATTTTTCATCTTGTCTTGTTTATCTTGCTCATACTTCATGCAGATACATAATATTTCTGCCAGTGCAGTGTGTTTCGCATTCAAAAAGCAGGAAAAGATGTAAATTCGACATTATTAGTATAAACAAAAATGGTTTACACAAGGAGAGCCTGACAAACATCTCGTCGCTCATCACATCATATTCGTACGTTTAGTCCTGAGAAAAGGGGAGACGTAGCTTTTGTAATTTTGTTCAGTGTACGGACGGATTCATCATCATCATTCAAATTTTGAACAGTTAGTCAAGTAAACATTTAAGACTACTCTTTTTGTCGAGTAGATCAAATGATGACTAGAAAGATGGGATGGTGGGTCGTAGTCAAGTTTTGTGATGACGATCATAATCATGTTGGTTACAAAGGCTATGTTTTAATCTCCAAATATAAATATTTACAACCATCAAACTTCCTTCCTTCTCAGGGCTAAAATATTCTGCTAAACCAAGACATTAACCGACAAGTTAACCATCATATATTTTTTCGCGCAGCTTTTATTTACATTTCCCGTACTGGATATCCACTCGCATTGAAAATCTTCTCTTCTAGATGAATTGCACTCGTGTACTTAAGTTTGCAGCACAGATGAATATTCGATTCAAGATGAAATATTGCCACTCTCTGTAAAACGTTAGACCGCCAAGTGAATTCTAAAGAAGATTATCGACAAAGTGGCCATGTATGTTGCTGGATGAGGTCTATGGGAAAATGACATTCAAGATTACATCATCCTTTTTGTCAAAGCGTGATTTCTATGCTCTACGAAAATATTTTTTATCTTCCAGTACACATCTATAAAATGTACATTTCAGTGGATACGTTACAAATGGACATGGGAATTGGCTACAAAAATCAGAATATTTAATCCTTTATGGGAAGTGGAAACGGAGATGAGATGTGAAATGATCAGGAGCAAAGAAGGCTTGTGATACTTTTTTTCATTTGCATCTTTATATCGGCTTTCATCATCTTTCCAAACAGTAATCATAATACACATATAAAAATGTATACGGGTGTGGTGTGGGTATCACATGAAAAAGTCGTAGGAAGAAAGTGAAAAAGACCGGAATCCTCACATTTATATAAGTTTTTATGTAGAATATGGAGAATATAATATCTAAAACTCTTCTGGTGTACCTATTTCATTGCTCCTCTTTTTGGGTACTTTATCTTTTTCTGGCACACAACAACCAGAGAAGCAAGCCAAGCCACTCTTTTAACAGTAGACGAATAAAAGATGGACTGTTAGGATATATATTATCCATTATATATAGAGGGAAAAGCACGGAAAAGGGAAAAAATGGAAAAGAGAAAGCAAAAAAAGAACTCTTTATCTGCTCCTCTCCTTCTCTCACTTTTCTTTCGCTCACTTTCCTTTATTCTTATTCTATTAGGTTCACAATAGAAGCGAAGAAGAGAAGAGAGTAGGAGTTAGTTGGACTTTGGACGTATAGAAATATAATTGCATAATGTACATTATTATGTGGAATAGTTATATACACATACATTCATACACCCTTCCATTAAATAACAGACAGGGATCCATCTTCGTATTTTCCTCCTTCTTCATCTTCAACTTTTCTATTCCTTATATTCAAGTAAACATGACGAACTACTCTGAGGCGGCAAAGAGGATTCATATACACACTGAAAAGAGAGCAACTCCATAAAAACGGAGAAAACGGCTTCTTCTTCTTCAGTTTCGCTACGTTGGTAAAACTGTGATCTGAGATGAGAATACAGCGTCGTCATCATCAACATGCACAGCTTTTACTTTTTTGTACTTTTTTATTCGCAAAAAAGTAAGTCTGCCTGTGTCTGTGGGATGGAAAGTTGGAATATATTTTTTTCTGTTTTGTAATATATATTATTACAGGAATAGATGTTTTTCTGATATATGCAGAATTGTAGAGACATACACAGACATAAAGCATGTATAGTTTTGTATGTATCTTGTTTCTTTCTCTCTTCCAAGTAAGTTGACTTGTTCGTCTCTGCTTTTGCTGCTTCTCTAACATTTCCCCACAGAATTCGTAAGGTTCAGAGGGGAAATCAATGGGAGGTAATACTCCATTCCAATATTATGGGAAATGCCATGCAACTAACAAATCGAATCAGAGTCAATCTGATTCTCAAGAAGAAAGAAAAAACGAAAGAAAGAAAGAGAAAAACCGCACTAAATCTTTCTATGTATACGTAATGTACGAATATTGGAGGAGTTGAATTGAGAAGCAGGAAAAATAAGAATATTATGTGCACACGAACATGAGTGGAGTAAGCAAGAGTAGATACGATGGATTGAGTCTACGAAGGAAGAGCAGAAGCCCTTTTTAGCTTAAAGCAGAATACAAAAACGACATGAAATTCGTGTACATTATATAGATACAAAATATAATAAGATACACATATGCTTATATAGAAATACTTTCTTATGAAAAGGCCACACGCAAAATAATGTACTCTCAGTTCAATTTTTTCTTCCGCCTTCGCTATCTCTCTCTCCTTCTTCTTTAGTCTTTTTATGACTACGACACAAGTAGGAATTTTGGCATTTTCCATAAGTATTATTAATACATAACTATGCACGTATACACATGTAAATACTATATAGAAGAATACATCCCTTATTTTTCAGTGGAATATATGTAACTTAAAATCCCCACAATGGCATCAATGTACATGGCACAGTCACCAACCGAAAAACTTTAGTTTTTATCTGCTGGACTACTCGACTGACTACATAGCTACAGACACGAAGCAACAACAGTTTTGCCTGCTATTCTAGTTGCCTTTTTAAAAAGAAGCTCCAGGAAAAAGGGAATGCATAAGGCGAGGCGGGTGAACGGCAGTGAGGTAGTGACTTTTTTCCTGATGTTGTTGCCGATGATCATGATGATGATGTTATATTATACCCGAAGAAACCAAACAGCAGAGAAAAGCTGGTTTTGCAAGAGAATGAGAAAGAGTGAGTTAAGCTTAAAGAGAGCAGATTTCCCTGTGCTCTTTACGACTAACTTTCATTCTATTACCCGACGTTTCTTCTGTTTTCTGCGGCTCCCTGTGCTGTGCATGAGGAAACTCCACGACTGTGTTGAGCTGCTTTATTCTTGGTTGGATCTCTCTATATTCGTTGGACTTGTAGTTTCTCCGTGTGTGGTGGCAGTACATTTCTACTCCAGCAGCTTGACTCTCTCCTTTCTCTCTCTGGCTTATTCCTCCTTTCCCTCTTTCCAACTTTCAGGTGAATTACATTTTCATGGACATTTACAAATCGATAAGACGAATCTACCCCTACAGGTATGTACTTACTTATTATTGCTAGTTCTCCAACGGTAAAAATGTTTATATGTGTGTGTTTTTCGCTCTCTAGGAAGGCTGGTACAAAGCCAACCAATATGAATTGCATACCTTACCTCACCAACAATAGCTCAAGCAAAATTTTCAATACTAAAGGAGCGAACAACGAACACAAAACCCAGTCACCATTAAAAAAGCTTTAAACCTGCTTTCCATTTCTACAATATCTTTGGTGGTGATGTGGTGAAACCTAGCAAAAAAGCGACATGTGAAAGAAATACACAAGAAGCACACAGACAAAATACATAAATACATTATGAATGAATTTATCCTTCCTCTATACTCTATATCTTCCCTGTCGCTCTGTGTGTATTCATCATAATGTGATTGCATTTATTTTTCTGTAAAATATATATCTGTAGTACAAATGTGTATATAGATAGTTTTTATCTGCTCTGCTGATAGCCGCTATATAAAGCAAGTAAGGACTTTTTCAACCGTGTGTGTAAAAGTTTTTATGGGATTCGCCAAAAACCGCTTCATATCTTTTTTATATTATTATTACGTCTTCATCTCTCTTATTTTCCTCTCCTTTTCTTCTAGTTCAACCAAGCAGCAATCGAGAAAGAGAAATAGATACCTTTTTATTTCAACAAGATTGTTACAGCCAACTATTCACTACTAGTGCTTCGTCTCGAAAAAAATACCAGGCATAGAGGGAGACGATCATATATCCTATGCTACTTGTTTGCTCACCATTCGTACGTTCTCTTTTAACAGGATCTTTACAGAACTGTACTATACTTAATATTTGATTTTATACACATACCGATGTATATGTTCATATGAATACAAACAGAAAAAAGTGAATGGATTCTCCGGACACCTCGACTGACTACCTTTTTCTCCCACTGCCTGGCTGAATCTCTCTCTTGAGTCGAGCGGCAAAGCCAGGAAATATGTTGATGGTGTATGTGCGGACGTGATCTGAATCTCCGGAACCGAGAATTATTTACCCTCACTACTCAGAGGATAGACCCTTTATAACCCAATTATGAGTTTAAGTATCGCATTTGTTCCCTTCCATCTGTCGTCACTCTAAATCATTACCCACCTGCCGGAATCATCTTATTCTACATACAAATAGCCTGAAAATATGTACCTATATATATGGTACCAAACGTATGTACCAAAATAGGTATGTGAGTGGATATTCTCATTCTTCATATATACATATATGGAAAATGTATTATCCCTATTATTATCCACCTCCTGCCTCAACAATAAAACTCATTTCTACAAATAAATGAATAGCACACACAAATATAATGTATGCGACTCTGCTACCTCTCTAGCGACTATCTTTTAAAAACCCAGCCTGCATGCAAACGATTACACCATTTTCCGTTTCTTTCATAGTGTGTTTTACGGTAGTTTATGCCCGTGCGTACGTACACGTATATTCTATCGGTCTCTTTCTCCCATTCTCTCGCTCCATCGTTCCATTCTGGTAAAAGCAATCTAATGGCTTTTTATGAATTTATGCATGAATCCTCTTATATCTTTCTTTTCTCTTCCCTTTTTATGATCAAACCAGGAAGGAAAAAATCTGTCGAGCTGGTGGAATAGCTATGTGGTAGTAAGCAGTATATAAAAATTATATTTTCCGTGTGTCTGTCTTCCTGAAAATAGATTCGATTACTTGCCATTACTTCAAGCATACGATGGAGCCTACAGATACGTCAGCATGGATTTTCTAGTCTCAAATTTCGAACGAAAGGAAAAATATCGCGGGGTAAATAATATTATTATTTGTTGTTTGTTGTTGACAGTGCAGCAGTGATAGTGATGATGACGATGTCGATGCTATCTATCTATCCAATCCATCTGTCTTCTTCCTTCTTCTGCTCGTACTCCCTCAACTACGAACAACCAACCTAGTATGTAAACATTGTAAACATTTTCTTCCTTCCGAGTCCCATCTCATGTTCAACTGAAGAATAACACTTCCGTCGTCACTTTCTCTGATAATCATAATGTACGTGCGTAAGTGAGTATTCAGTATAACATAACTTTATCGTCATCGTCTCCACCACATCAGTTTCTACTTTTACAGAGTACATCTATAATAACGAATGAAAAATAAATATTGAAAGTAAATCTCTTTAAAAACTACCGACATTTTTTCTTACATTTCCAAAAATTTATTTCCCCGCCTTCCAAAAACGTTTTTGTCATTTTATCACTCTGATTTGATGAGACAGTTTGTCGTTTTCTCTTTCGTTCCTTTATATATTTTCAGCTTGTGTGAGAGCCTGCTTGTTTGTGTAGTGGTGTGCGATATGATTTATAATCACAATAATAAAAAGAAGAATGCCACCCACGACGAGAAACGACGACCACCGCAACATACAGAAATATTATGAAGGCAGAGGGAAAAAGTTGCAGTGACGAAGAAAACAAAGGATGATGAATACCATCACCGCTACACACAACTCCCACTTCTACTTACAAACAATTGCAGAAGTAGTAGTTTCTCACCCAAGAAGAACTTTGTTCTCTCCTTGCATCTTTCTCTTTTCCGATATGTAGTAATAATGTATTTAGAGGGAGAGAAAGTTTTCGGGTTCCAACTTCCAACTGAAACCAATAAACTTTTTTCATGTGTACTTTTTACACTATCATCTTGTTATATATAGCGACTGTAGAAAAGTGAGCAAGCGACCTCACGACTCGGTCTCGTCACAAACACACAGGCGAGGGAGAGGAGACACGAGGACGTCATGAAATATTCATTTCCTGCATTAGTAGCAATCAATAACGGTAAAATAGCGTGTTCCTCAGGAAAGGAGGAGAAAAAACTGAAAAAGCTCTCCCTCAGCTTTGCTTTGCCCAAAAATAATATGATGTACGAACACGCTTGAAGTATAATATTACACATATAAATTATATATTTCCTATGTCGAACATGCCTATTTCTCAATTTTCTCTTTATGAGTTTTGTGTGCCGCTACATGTGTGTATCCAAGTCTGTGTTAAGTTGGGTGTAAAAGTAAATTGACAAGAAAACATGGAATTTTGTAATATAATCCAATAAGAAAATATCAATACAGCAAACGCAAACATAACTACATACTTGTTTCGGTAACGCTGATGGCGATCATGATTATGATAATGCATGATTGAATGTGTAAAACAACACAAGAAAATGTGACTAGGAGTGAGAGGGACGTGATATCTGACAGAAAGAACACACGGAAAAGAAATAACTTGATAATCCAAACAAAATAAACCTTGTGGAATTGATGAACACCTCATTACTCTTTTTTGATTTAGTGACAGAAAAATAAAAATAAAACGCATATAGGATACTATAACAAGACTCGGTTGTGTGTACCTCATTTTCGCCTCTATCACCTCATTATATTCATGAAGGAGGAACTCATTAAAATTTGATATTAATCATACATACATGACTGTGTGATGACGACGGTAAAGTGGTGGTACCGATGCGGACAAATTAATTATTCACATATTCATAATACTGTGCGTGGTGCTGTGAAAACTTATTTTAATAAAGGAACACCAATGATGTTGATTATAATAGTGGGAAAATTATGATGGCATTTGCAAAACAAGAAATACCAATTCTAACAGGCATTAATTATAGTTTTACACCAGCTTTTAGATATGGGCAGAATTATTTATTTAATATTTTGAGGACCAGCTAGACACTGTCAAAAAGAGAAAAACTGTTTGTTTTGTGTCCTGATATCGTTGGTGGTATTTTTATTATTGCAGATAATAATTCAATTTGTTATTCCAATTTACTGTGTAGGGGAAATATAACAGGTGGGCAGGTTCAAGGAGGATGATGGTGGGTGATTTTTGTGTGCATGAACTTTTATTAAATTTTTATCAAACATGTTTGTGTACTCACCAATTTTATTTCCGATTCAGAAGTAGCAGCCGGCGAAGGTGAACGGTGATAGACGAACACTGGAACTAGAAAAAACTGAAAGAGGGGAAAGTCAATTTTGTTGGTTTCTGACTCTAACTTTTCCGTAATTTTTTAGAATCGTTGGGTTGGACAACAGTTTATATCAAACAATATAAGTGAATATTATTTGAAGTAACCGTATAAGTTCGTGGTTGAGATAATTGCACAAAAAATGTGAGAATCAACAGTTTGAGGTGTATATTATCTACTATTATAAATTCAATTTACTGTTTTCTATAAAGTCCTTTTTTATATTTTTATTATTCGATCGAGCCAATGCATTCTTTTCTTGTATTCTTTCATATTGTCTTTAAAAGTTTGGGTGTGTAGTAGTTGTTGAGCTGAGTCTTGTTGGTTATTTTCCTGGCGAGAGCTAACTGGAGGAAGTGGCCTACAAGAAGTTGTTTTTTGCAGACGTGGTCTGGTCAAGGAGACCAAGGATCGCGAACCACGACAGGAGTTGACAATTATTACTCTTATCTTTCCTTCAAAAAAAGTTTATTTCTCTTCTTCACTCTCTCTCCCCTTTTCTTTCTCCCTCATCCTCCTCTTATACGTACTCCATCTTCTCTAGAGACAGATACGTACTCCCGGAAAAGCACATAGAAACGACAACATTTAACATAACAAGACAGAGAAAGAGACATGCTGCTGAGGCAGTAGTGTAGCAGACAGACAGTCAGGTTATTTTATCTTCTGATGTTTTCTGAATTCTTGCCAGAGCCAAGTAGAGAGAATAAAACAGTCACTGTGTGAAGAGAGAGTAGATATAGATAGTGATATTTTTGGCAACAAGGACAATAACAGCAACAAGAACAACAATAACAACAACATCGATACATTTTAAAGGAGAAAGTTTAGAGACGAACAACTGAAGAAATAAGATAATATAGCGGTAGTGATGGAAGAGTGTGGTAATTGATAGTAGAAACGTAAAAACAATATAGACAAGGCTTGAAGAAAATACATAAGCACAGAGCAGCGAGCAACAGAGAATAAGAAGAGGATGACGACAGGGAGACGCGTAAAACGGATAAAACTTAATAATAATAAATGTACAGAAACTGAGATACATAGATAAAAACTGGATCTATGGAGGGCTCTTACTGGATTGTTGTTGGGGGAAAGCAAAAGACTGTGGAAACTGGTGGAAATGTGTCGTCCGGTAATAAAAAGGAAATGATTTGAACAGAAAAGACAAATGTTGGCAGTGAAGGCACACTAATGATATTAAACCGTGCACATGAAAGAGAAGAACTCGACTAGAGAAAATAAAAGAGAAAGTGGATTGTTGGGCGATAATGAAAGCATAGTCTATAAAAGAGATTTTTTGAATGAGCAAAAGTAGCAGCCAAACCAAGAAATACCGACAGATAGATACCCGAGAAAACGAAAGAAAGAAGTAAAGAGGAGAAGATGATGAAAGAAATAATAATAATATGTATGATATTTTGTGATTGAAGGAAAGAAGAAAAGGCAGCAGCAGCAATACTAGCAGAGCGGCAGTAACAACAACACAGACAGAAAGACAAGTAAATAGTAAAGAAGGAGAAGGAGTAGGTAGGGAAATATATTATGTCTCGTTCGGGCTGTTGGGGAGTATTGGATGGACAGGAAAATGAATAAGAGCAGCAGCAACACTGGGTGCACACAGTACAATATATAGTTGGGTATTAATATATTATACAACAAGAAGTGTAGTAGTGGTAGTAGCAGCAGCAGAGTAAAGAGAAGATCACTCGGGTTGGCTGAGACTTGGGAGTAGAAGTAGGAGCAGCAGTTGTGTGCAGTAAATACTGGGAGAGAGTGGAGAGTAGAGCGATAGGAGAGAAAGAAAAGATGAGACTGTGACTGACTGAGGTTGTTCGATGAACTTTCTCTCTCGTTCTTCTTATTTTACTGCTGCTCCTGCTGCCGCTGTATTCTTGATGATGATGATGAGAATGGCGATGACGACGACAACGAAGAAGACATCGAGCCAGAAAGAACCACCACCAGCACAGCGGTAATACTAGAGCAGGCTGTGGTAATGATGTGGTGGATGCTTGCTATGCTGGCTCGAGTGAATATAGAGTACTGAAGTATTCTGGAAATATGCTCTCTAGATATATAGTCAAGTTTAGTTTGATATTTGCGTGGTGCTGGTCCCGTGATGTTGTTATAAAAGTATGGAGAGAAATACGAGAAGAAAGGATGAAGAATGAGGAGGATGATAGTGCCGCGATGTTCGCCTCGTCTCGACCGAGTATTTCTATCTTTCTATCTGCACAAAAACGTTAGGCAAGAAAAAATGAGACTACTTATACATTTTGGGTGTAAATGCTCTGCCTTGTGTATTTTCTTATACATATTCCCATCAATGCCGCTTGGGCACTGTGTGTTGTGCTATATGTGTTCTATGCCCAGTGTTAGTTGTAGTTCAACATTCGCCTTAAAAGGACGAAGGAATAAAGTAGAATGTACGTTATATGTAAGGATTTAGCGTTTACACACCGAAAGGAGAGAAATCCAACTCGGAGAAGTGAAGTAGTAGTTTAATAGCTAGCTTGGAAAGGAAGGAGCAACACTATACCATTCCGCCACTGACGCCACCACCACTACTGCTTCTATCTACTGGAGGAGCTAGCAGAATTTTACCATCACCACAACATACATTTTTATCCATCCAACAACATCATCAGAACACAGCAGGAGCAGTAGCAACATTCACTGTTCAACTTCTCTCTTTCTCTCCTTTACTTGCACACAACACAGCTCAAAACAGAGTAGTTAGTCAGTCACCGTAGCGCATGCACATGCTCTTGCGCCCACAGAACAGAACATCTCCGCACAAAAAACGCTATCAAGCTCTCACTTTCTCTCCGTCTCTGTCGCTCTCTGTACCTTAAAGTCTGTACAAGTTTCAATAGATCTATATAATATATATGTACGTATAATATATATTGTATATTTCTTTCTACATTTCTCTATTCATTTTCCACGAGAGAGAGAGAGAGAAAAACCAGCAAAAGATTTTCTCTTTTTGTTCTTTCTACTTCGTCTTCGTCTTGTGTACCGTTATTGTTGTAGTATATTCCTTCTTTGAGTCTCCCTTCTTTTATTTCTATTTTTCTTTCTCCTATATTTTAGCGAAGCATATAATATCCCACTTTTCAAGCTAAAACCACGATCAGTGGTATAGCAATAGTAAAGTTGTTGTACCAAGTACCAACTTCTTAGGAGGATGTAGTGTGCACCTACACATAATAATATGCATATACTTAGGATAAAAGCCTTTTATTTCGTTCCCATCTTCATTTTCCTTTCTCCTGACACACTATAAATACAAAGAGCAAAAAGCAAGCTTATTCCAACGAACCATCTATCCAACTAAATACACACTCGTCTACATTCCTTTTTTTCATTTTTTACCAAGAAAAAAGTTGCCTCTGTTATGACTCCTTCACTACATTGCCATGCACCAAAAATTATACATATACACAACTTGTGCTGTTATAAACTGGGCTCAGTTATTTTACTGTTAAAACTCAAGCAACCAACAAAACTTTTCATCTGAGTGTCTTTCTTGTTGAGTCTTGTGTTCGCAGTAATAATAAACGAAACCACTGCTTTTACCAATGTATTTACTACCCAAAAACTTGCCAACCTAGGATGCATTATTTTGAATACCTTGTTCATTGCATGCATGTGCTAACTACTCCAACATTCTCAGACCTAACTTGTCCATATAGAATATACAGCTTTTTTTATTCAGGCGGCAGTTTCTCCGGGTAGTAAAAATGTAGTCTGTTCTCCTCCTTCTTTCCTACAACTTGGATAGATGGATGGATTGAACCACGATGACTGCTGCTGAACATGCTAACTTGGTTTTTGTGTGGTGATGGTGGTGGTGGCTAATGGGTGACAAAAAACCGACTGCAAGAACACTGACTACATAATATTTTTATAATGTAGCATGGAAGTCTAGTTCATCGGACTACACACATACATTATACGGGCATGTACACAGGGGTTCTATAAGTAGTCAGTAAGGAACTGCCCATCTAGTTTACTTACAGCTTTTTCTTTTACTGAAGCTTGTTTTTCACTGGTAAAATGTATAAGTCTCTTCGGTTGATGGGCGAAATGGTGATGGTGATAATAATAGCGTGTAAAAGCTGTGAGTATGCTTGTAAAAGTTATGCAGTATGTATATGTATGTGTGCTTTTATAATGGGAAAAACAACGATCGATTTCGACTCGATTCTCTCTCCCTTTCTCTGCCTCTCTCTTTCTCGTCTTCAGGTCACGTGGCTGGATGCGCAGGTGGCAGAGCAGCAGTGTTCCGAGAACTCTGCTAATACAACAGCAAGCAGAAGCAGTTGTAGTTGAGCAAAGGCAACTTTTCCATTTTACGTTAAGATTAGTTGCAAGAAAACGAACAGAGTTAAGCCTAAGCAGCAAAATCAAGTCACTTGACGCTGGTCTGCTGCTTGCTGTTCTCCCATCCCAGTGCTTCTTCTTATTATTATGTGAGCATACCATGCACTATGATGCTTTTCCCTTCTCTCTTTTACTCGCCGTATGTTCCCTTTTTAATGTACTCATTGGCCAGGCTAGCTTTACACTCTAGATCAAGCCAATACTGAAGGGGTGGACACATTCTTTGTTGCCCTCGATTGCGAAAAGCTGCTATTTATTCGTGATAGCAGTAAAAAAGTTAAAGGAATTTGGGAACTTGTAGACTAGTAGGAAATACATTGCTTCCCTACCTTAAAAACACCCCCTCAATATTATATTGTCCTCTTTCGTCCCTGTTGTTTTCACTCGGGTTCACTCTTCACTCTGCCTTGTGTGTAGTCTTTCAAATGGACTCGCTTGCTGCGTTTTAGTAGATGTGCCGTGATGTCGTCGTCTTCTCGGTGATGTAATAACGGTTTTCCCATGATGAATTCCAAAGCAGCAGAGAGTAGAGAAGAGATAGAGAATGAGAATGAGAGGGAAGCAGACGAGCAAGTGGTATTTTGGCTGCTCATCATATAGGATTTTCCAACGAACATTTTCAAGGCAACTAAAAGGGCCCTTTGTTCTTTCTCTCCAGCCGTGTACCTTTTGCTTGTATGCATTATCATTATCGTCATCCTCTCTTCTCTTTATTCAAGCACTGCTTTGCTCTCTTCTCTGCTACTAGTCCTCTTTTTATTCACACAAAAGGGAAAAGAAAAGGTAAAAGTTCTCTTTTGCTTTCACTCACTCTATACCTCTCTCTTTTTTCTTCCTGTTTCCCTATCTATTTTGGGTAATAGCTAGTAACTCTACTCCAATTATAATGACCTAAAGGCTGGAAGCTCATCATCGTAGAAATCGCTTGTCAAATCTTGTTTTTGTTTCCTTTTCCCTGCTGCTTGCTTCTGCTTATGTACTTACGTACGCAATTCTCTCTCATCACAGTAGACTTGGTTGATGTTGATTTTGATGCGCTTTTATTTTCCCTTTCTCCCTGCCGCCGAGAACATACAGAGATTTTACCTACTCGAAAGGGAAAGGAAGGATATGCCCAAAATGATGTTGCTGATGATAATAATATGTGTAGTAACACTACCTGCCGTCTCAAAAGTGTGTTGTACCTTCCTACCTACCTTAGGTACATAGTTATGTAACGTGGACCGTGAATAAATGAATTTCCTGTCGTAATAAGTAATTTTCTCTCTGTGTGTGTGCAGTCATCATTTGCTTAGTCCATACATGCAAAATTTCCATATAGTATGCCATGCATGTAAACTGGCTTAAATTCATGATGATGCCTCTGATAGGAATGAGGTATTTTCCTTGTGTGTGTGATGACATCAACCAAAACGACCAACGACTTACTTCAGATAGCCTCAGGAATATCACATCATCAGGAACATTGCGATCACGAGATGACGACGTTGATGATTACAATAAAGATGCAGACGTGAACCAGGGAAAAGGAAGTCGAAAAGAAAATCTGATCTTGCTGGAGCCTTGTTTAGTCTTAGCTGCTGATGTCGCTACTATTCGTTTGAAAAGTTCCTAACCGAGTGCTAAATAACTTTATGCTTTCTCATGTGAGGTGGATGACTGTAATAATGACAACGTCAAGCAAGGGAAAATAAAAACGCTTTCCCCAATATGACTACCAATTCTGCCGAATCTTTGTTCTTTGATTGTCCTGTACACGGAAGGTTAACTTTAATTTTGATTAGAGCAGTTTCTATTTGTAATACATATAAGTAAAAACACAACGACTTCAATAGAATGAAATGCAACAATGTTTTCTTATAGGTAGTTAAATAAAATGATAGTAAGATATAGTTTTGGTTGTATAAAGTATACTATTGCATGAAGGAAAGTAAGAGCTAAAGGAAACTTATGACAAGCAGAGAACATAGTGTTATTAGTATACTAGCAGCCTGCGATGCTAGCCAATAAGCTAGCATTTCTAGAAAAACCCGTGACTCCTATGAATTGGCATGTCCCTGTCCCCTGTACCCACTATGAAGTCCCCATCACCCTTACGAGGCCCCTACCTCCCTTAAGAAGCCCCCGTAATCCCGAATGAAGCCCCCGTCACCCTTATGAAGCCCGCATAACATATACGAAGCACCCATAGTTCCTTTGAAGAATGTAAAGTTCATGAAGCAATTAGGGATCATATGAAAAGCCCTTAACCTCTATGAAACACTCATGTAGTGAAAGCCAGCACGAAAATCATTATATTATAAACAAACAGCTTCCCATTTATTCGTGTGGTTTGAGAAGCAAGAATTTCAATTTTAGAAGCTGCCAAAAATGGAAAATATACGGTGTCCGGTGCCTGTTGTGTTATATGCTAAATAGCTAAAAGCGTTTTTAGTAGTAGTGCTGCATAAGCTCGGATTGTCCAGTACGTTTTGACCACGTACCAATGTAGTAGTAGTAACCATACACAACATCTCCATGGAAGTTCAAGTAGTAGCATGCATGCAATAAGTCAGCCAATTCAGCAAACCAAGAAAAGTAAAAGCGTTTAAAAATTGTAAATGCACATGGTGAAACGGACACATCCTCTTATACTATGTATAGACTAGCAGCCTGCGATGCTAGCAAATAAGCTAGCATTTCTAGAAAAACCCGTGGCTCATGTAAAAAACTAATAAATTGTACCCATTATGAAGCCTTCGTCACCTTATGAAGCCCCTACAC
>JAHZMV010005543.1:0-10591 GCA_027743765.1 Coecobrya sp. COE2
ACTCACAGACTCCCTACTTCTTCGTTGTGGGTATACAAATACGCACACAAGCCTGGGATTATTACATCACCATAATGGAAAACAACTTAAATGATGATTGCTTACAAATATAGGTATGCGTTTTTATCACCGGTGTCGGTTGAATTCCATTTCTATACGCCGTGCTCCTACTTTTACATTATTATTTTTTGAGATGTTTACTTTTTAACTGAGTATCCCACCATGATGTTGGTCGAATGAAAACTGTAATCGTCTTCCCCTTTTCCCTGCTTGCCGCTCTACAAATGATTGCATAACAACTGGTCTTTCTACAGAAAGTGGCTTTTATCGTGTTAATTGTCAGAGAAATTTGAATATCCGCTCTGATTCTTCAATGTAGGTCCACATATTTTTCAAGAGAGTAATCATTAGTCATTTGCATTTAATCTAGTTGGATTTCTCCCTTCCTGGGTGTACCACCACCACCACGGTTGCTATTGTTATTAATGTTTTTTGTTGTTGTTGTTGCTGCTCCTGCTACTGTTTTACCCATTCTTTTTTATTTATTCTAATTGTTCTTCATTTAATCAAAAGTAATGAGTTTGGAAAAGAATAATTCAGAACGTTGATGAATGCTCTTCGCATAAGTGTCTGCTGAGCTATGAAAGAAAATGAAATAAACTCTGCTGAAAGCTCTAAATCATGATTGCGTCCAATTTCACTTCCTAAATTTGATTGACAGGGAGGTAGCATTATGTTATTCATAAAATTTTATGTTTATTGAAAACTGCAAAACTGCGTTGCTACAACCTGCCATAATAATAAAAAGCATTAATTTATACAATTAGTTCACATATTATGATTTAATTTAGACAACTGTTATATTTCCTGCGTCTAACAATTATTTGTGCTATTGAATGATATTTGGATATTATTAAGAACAAAATAGAGCAACGCCCTAAAGGGACTTGAAATTGTATCTATTTTACCTGTCATCTCAGATGATCACTTTATTTTTTCAAATAATGCTTACATACAAAAGTATCAGCCCTTAAGGACGCCCTTGTCACAAAAAAAAAGAAACACACCTTTCAATGTATTTTCTCTTTTAGGTTTTTTTCTCTCGCCACATGGTGTTTTCAAACTTGACTCGGCGTTTGTTTTTCTATTCTATTTGCTTTATTTCAAGATTCTACGTAATAAGTACATAAACTTATTGTTAGCAGTACGTGGGTAATTCGGATTTTGGAAGGATCAATGATGTAAGGAATGAGGTACACACTCTAATCGTAAAATCATAAACAGAAAAACCACCTTTTCTTTCCATTTATCTAGAAGAGAAAAACCAATACATCAGAATCATTTCAGTTGAGAGTTGAGCTTAAGAGTAAACCATTAACATTATAAAAACGAAGATTAAAGAGAAAAACCTCTTCAGGTAAGTAAGATGTTTCTCCATTTCCACCCAAGAGGAGATGATAGGATTAAAGATAGGTAAGTAGATATTTTCTACAACTTCAGGGGAGCAAGATTTCTTAGAAATCTTATGAGTTCTGTTCGGTCAGAAAGGAAGGGATGTTGTGCATTAAACAAGCGCGATAATGATGGTATAGCAAAAGTTGAACCTTTAGATGAAGGCATCATCATTAACATTTTGTGTCCTTTTGTGTTTGAGGATTTAAGGATTTTGATCTTTTGTTCGAAGGTGTTCGTGCTCATCCCAACCGCTAATACATGAAATTCTACGTGGCAGGATAGGGAATCATAGGACACAATAAAGACATCACGCAACAAAAGGTAATAATGATCCAATCTTCCTAAAAGTTTTCTTCGGTACACATTTTCTGACCAAGCAAAAGTATAGCCTCAGGAGTAAAATGACTTGATGGGGCATAGGCTTCTTTCTGGTATGAAGTCAATTTTTCTCTGCTGTTACACTTGTACTTACATCTTTCCATGTAGGTATCATTGTCAAAAGTTATGTCTTCATCTGTGGGGGCCTACACTACACCACCTTTACATTTTCTACTAGCCTTAGACTTTGTGATGAGTGACTCCACAAGAATGGTGATAAAGGTTTTGGAATTTGGCTGTCTTCTGCTATCAACCATTTTTCGTATTCATGATTCCCGTATTGCATTATCACCATTTGAATAAAATGCTCCGCGCAACGACTGACTCTCTATGGAATTAACTTTTTTCCCAAAGCAGATTTCAAGCTTTCCTTTGTGCTACGCTAGTAAAAAATCCACACATCTACTTAATATACATGTTTCGAAGAATTAAAGAAGCCGAATATTTATAAGTGACTTCATCTGACATCATTATAGGGGTGCAAGGTCAATGTCAAACCATTTTCACCACTTGGAGAATAAAATAAATCATGACTTTTTTCTATGAGAAACCTGCTCGTTGACAGTTTTCATTTCTCTAGCGTTTTCACATGCTATAATCCTATTTTAGCTGCTTCCCTTTCACAAAAAAAAGTTAATCGAGCCACAACAACAGATTCCTTTTAATAAGAAAATCCAATCATCGCAGACAATCATATCAGAAGTGAAGTTTTTTATACGAATCACTGAACCTACATACCTAGTATTAGTATCTTTGTTGCACATTTTCTATCTTGCGCAGTCTTGTCCATACGCGTTTATAATAAAAGTAACCACTGAAGATTTCCCGAGAGAGGTTAAGTTTCATTGCATAAAAAATACTGACAATAACTCAACAGAAAATCAGCGAAGCAAAGTAGTTTTGTACAATATACTTGCGTATACAAACTGTTGGTTGACTGGATGTAAAATATGCCTTCAATTGAGACAGACAACTGACTTAAGCAAAGTCAACCTGGTACAATGACTTACTGACAGGAGATACGTCTATAGAGAATTCCGGTGTTGTCAAAAAGGAGCAAGTCAAGCGACAAAAATCGTGTACAAAGGCGACAGCGGAGCAGTTTGACATAAAAAAGGAAAGAAAAAGTTATTGAAAGGTAGGTATTATAAAGAATGGAAGGGACAGCAAGAGCGCTACTGATGATAAAAGACCGCTATTTGACTCCCTTCATATACAACAAGCTTCTCCTAGAAAAGGTAAAGAGGAGGAATATAATAGATTTTGGTGGTCGAAACCTGGAACACCGGATGACAGTATTAAAGGTTCCATCGATTAAATTGATTTGTTCACATTTACGTCAGCCACCACACTTAAGATGGAACAACAGCGGGAACGAAACACGAGAAAGATGTATTATTGGCACACGGTAGCATGGTGGGAGCCTTGTCGAAACACCCGATCAAAATGATTTAAATTGCATTTTAAAAACATATTGTATCTTTAAGATTTCCATACCAAAAATACCCGTAGATATCGTTTGTAACAGCGTTTGTATTTCCACATGGGTGACTCCTTTCATAAGAAATTCTATCGGTAGTAGTATGAGAACCTTGGAAGGTCATGAAAACATTCGACTGGATAGAAGAGGGTCAAAACACAGACACCAATAAATAAACATAGCGGTGCTACTCACACCATTAGAAGATGTGAAGTATGCATTATTCTGTGATATAGACATAAGATTATGTTGACGAGGAGAGATGCGATAAGAAACACATAAATGCCGCAGTAGCACGAGCATCAGCAATGCAGTGGTAGGTAATGTTTGTATATCTAAAATCTAACGAGCACTAATACTTTCCCTTTTCAATGTTTCTACAAAATCAATACCAGTAGGGGCGATACAGTCTGCTTGTTTGTTTCTCTTTTTTCCATTATTGTATCAAGGAAAGAAAAATAAATATATTTTCAAAATGGAAGATGTACCAAAATGCAGACTGGAAACTTTTTTCTCATTTAAGTCATACAAATGGGCTACAATGAAGTAGTGGGTGTCACTGACGTAGGGAAACGATATAAACGTACGCAAAACTATAATGTAGAAATACTAGGTATTGTATACTGAACAAAGCTCCTTCTTTTCTATGCGCATTTACATGCTACCTACACTTGTTAATAGCATTTTCCAACAATGATTTCAGTCATCAGCATCATTTTAATGATCAACCAGGAAAAGTCCCCAAGATCATTTCTGCTTCTGTGAAAGAGCGTATAAGTTGACAACAATGAAAAATAATGGCCCATTTGGGAATCTATGAGCTTTTTATGTGATTAGGAGAAATGCATCTTTTCATATAGGCATTTTTTTTACTTTCGTGGGTTATGAATGTACACTCTCACTATGAATATTATTGCAGCGTACTTTCATTTTCCATGTTTGGAATCACATTGCAATAAACTCTATTGGTAGAAGCGTATCGAATCAATCTGGAATTTAGCTTCTGAGCTTGCTTTTAACATCTTCAGCTACTGTGATTTTATCTGGATAAAAATAAGTCTTTAGGAATTTTAAATGTCTCTTGATAACATCGAGCTCCTTCTCTGCATTCATGATTCCTCCAACTCTATTCTTATTCATTCATTCATAAATTAAAAAGGGAATGGTAGGTCCGACATATGTCAGTACGATAAAAATTTATTACAACTTTCAATTGAATATATATGTTCAATGCCTTTATACAGTCGTTACATAATAATATCCGCCTCGTTTCCATTTCAATCAGTAAATTTTCCTATTTCTATGAAATGAACCACGGCTACATACTCTACTATGCAGTTTCATCTCATAAAAGTAATTACTATATTGCATTTCCAGGTTCGCTTTTCAAATTAGCGTGCTCAATAGACATTCTAAATAATTTCCCATTAGACTTCGTTATCGACGTATGTGAATTTGTGCGTATTAGTAAAATGATTTAATGATGACCACACAGTACAGTGATTGCATTAGCCAACGGTGTTTGAACTTTGAGGTCAATATATCTGTCTGTCCACTATTATGCAGCTATTACGTCTGGTGTACTCCTTTTCAAGCACTTTTTATACCCTTTTCGTGTTCACTTTGTTCGCCTTCAATCAGAAAGATTGAAAAATGGTGTCGTCGACGGATTTACGTTGCAGCTCGATACGTTCACTCAGTTTATAAAATAAATTCTCACATCATGAATAATAATACTCTAGGCTTAAAGTATAATTTTATCATGAATTATTACAGTCAGCGTGCAATAATGGTCTGACTAGCACACTCGTGCGCACATCATATATTTTATGCATATATGGCAAACTGACAGTTTTTTTTTTCAATTGTAGACCATGGTCATTGCCACTGGCTAATGGTAATCCATAGTTGGCATATTAGAAAGATTGAATAAATTGGTAGCTTAAAAAACAATGTAATACTAGGTATCTAGCTAAATTTCGATGCATGCTTGTGCAGTGTACTACTACCTGAATCTGATGCAGTAGCAGTTTCATAGCACGTACTATAAAAATTCTACCTTCATTATTAGGTACGTGACCAAAAAAGGACGAAAACTGACCAAAAAAACATACGCTAACTGCAACTTCAGCACAGCTATATCTCGCACAGCTTCATTCACTATTATTATGATTATAAAACTCATAAGCTCACACACGTCGTATTAGAGAAAATGAGCAGTTTATGAAAATTGCTGATACCTGCTCAGCGTACAATTTTTTGTGAATTTATTTGAGCCTCCGAACACTGATACTGTGTAAGAATACTAAATGCAGGACACTAATACTGGAATCATATGAAAAAGGTTTTTATCTATAAATCGGATGATATAACACAATGACGATGATTGTTGTGACGTATCAAATAATATAATGCCTGCAAAAACGTAACAACTAAGCTCATAGTGCCGGCGTTACACATTTGACGTTTGTGTCGTGTCCCAACTGAATTGCATGATATGCTCTGTCTCGTCATTCCATGCAAGAATGACCATAGTAATGTAGTAATGAGTAATGAAAAAGTACAGGATTTGGCGTTTGGAGTCGTCGGACACATTTTAAGCAGTGAGATGTGAGATGAGCTGAATTTATATTTATGAAGGCCTAGGCTTTACGAAATACTCATTCTACATTCTCGCAGCTTCCGTTCCTCCTTCTGTTGTTATCTTTCCTGGTCGTGCATTATAGCAATTCATATGTATGTGACTGAAACACGGAGAAAAACTGCTCTACAGAGTATACAAGCAATTGTTGTACAGACATGACATATCAGCATGAGTAGATCCAACAACCAACAAAAAATGATCAAAATGCAAGGCATCATCATGACCATCATCATAATCATACTATCAGTTTCTGCTACTTCCATTACGTACATTTTATGCACAATCATAACAATAACATACGTTTACGTGATTTTTATTGTTGTGACAGCGGTAGAACCCAGTGAAATGGGAGAGAGAGACAGCACAAAAATGAAAAATGGAAAACATCCTCCTGTGAATCCGCTAGATATATTTATTTATACGTCTTTTAATGACTGTGCGTGTATAGCTGCCATGTAAATGCATCACATGAGTTTCTGTAATATTTTGTAGCGAAAACGGAATAGATAAAAAAATTACCTAAGCGCATACAATGTATACGATATATATTGTAGAACGCAATAAAAAAGTCAAGTTCTTGTTTTGTAATTTTCACGGTATCTTACTATCCATGAGGAGAGCTGCTTTTTTTCGCATTCTTCTTCCTCTGTTCCGAGCCAATTGCCACCGCATGCACACGTAACGTAGTATACATTATGAAGTAGGTATGCAATAATGCAATAATGTGAACGCGCAAAAATTGCTGCCTTTTTGTTGGTTTCTAGTTGGTTCTGCTTGATGAAACTCATGAATCATGAAAAAGTTGAGAGTATAATCTAAGGAGAGATCTGGAATTTCTCTCTGGTTGATCCGTACAATAGCACCGGCTCATCATAACGAGCTTCCTTGCAATAACATGGTAATCAAATGTGAAGCTCCTTTTGGTTTATGTACAGCAGTAGCAGCATGCACACAAAGAATCTACCATTTTATTATATGAACAGAGATCGTCTCTATGAATAGCAATGAAAGAAATGAATGTTGTACTATTGTGTTTATCATATCATCATATCAAGCAAGCCTTTTATTTTTTCTTGGGTTCTTCTGAAGCATCATTGCCACCAAAGCATTCTCAATAATATCCCCACTTATAGCCAAACCAACCTAGCACATTTGCTCGTTAGCAAAAAGTAAACTTCAAACTGCAGCTGCAGGAAGACCTCCAAGCCAAATTTCTTTCTAAGCACACACAAATATTATGAATATTACTTCAACTTTCAACGGAGACGTCTTTTTTGCTTGTAAACGAGGAAAATGAGGATGTCTATAAAATATGTAAAAAAGTTGTAACCTCATTCGTATCATCATACATGTTACAACATGATATCATCATAATATCTCGTCAAGTTCAAACTACTTCCTTGGCTAAAGTATCGCGTGTAGGTTAACCAGAAAGCTCGTGCCACATATTAGTGTGTAAAACACTTTTACTTTATAATATATACTTCCAGCTTGCAAAAGACGAAGAAAAAAACACTTCTTAAACTCAAGAGTTTTTTTCTTCTTCATCTTGCGTAACTAAACTTGTGTGTGGGGATCTACCCTTCCCATCTATCTCGTTTAGATTGCATCTAATATCATGTGTCAGGGGACTTCTAGGTTCGCTTTAATGGCTCCTTTAAAAAAGGAGTACATGGTGGTATCAGAAGTTCAACAGAAGTAATAACAAAGCCTAAGCAGCAGTAGAGTCCCTGTACCATGCTAACCCAACACCATGTCATTGCACTTTGAAAAAAAGAGAAAGAAAAGGGTTATCAAAAGGCGGTGGAGGAGGAGATCGAATGATGCTAAGGCTGTGATATTACTTCCTCCCTCTCTTTCGCTCTCCGCTGCTTCCCCGGTATCTGATGCCATTTTTAGACAAGTTCTTTTACTTCTTATGTTAATACATGCTTATATCTATGTACAAAAATAAGCCACTTATTTCTCCACTTATGTCTTTTTTGTACTTGACAGAGTTCAGCAATACTCTGGGATACTTAAGTGCGTCTACCCTACCCTACCATACCTGCTTACTACTTTACTGCCTACGCCAACTTTACACTGGTTTTGCTACGTTTTCTATTTTTCTTCCTCTCTGCCCTCTTTTGTGGTTGTGAAAATGGAAATTGAATTTTTGTAAAGGAATATATAGGAATTACAAGTGACTGAATAGAATAAAAGCTGCCATTATTATTAGAGTGTGACACTACCGCCGGTAATGCTGCTGCGTAAGACCAATAGTAGAAAATAAAAGAAATACTGCTGAATACTTCTAAAAAAGGATACGTGATACGAGATACTAGGATTCTAAAATAATTTTTCACATTCGAGTAGAGATGACGAAAAAAGCACGTATCACTGAAAAGTCACTGTAAACGGGCTCTCAGTGCATCCTTATTCTTGTTCTTTATCCTTAGAAAAAACCCTGCAAATTCAGCAATATTCATGCCTCTTCTCAATGCGTTCAATAGCATCCTTATCGCCATATCTCATCTCTCCCATGTGCCCCTTTTCCCCAGTTCGTTTGGTGTATGTATCTGACTGCTTTAAATTGAAGTTGGTGGAGTAGTGAAAGGGAAGGCTAAAATCAATATTTCAAATCTCTACAAAGGCAACTGCATATACAGCATTAACATTCCAGAAGAGAATGCAAGTAGGCAATGATCAACACCATGATCATGATTAGATTTGAAACCCATTTCATTTGGTGCAATTGTCGTGCGGTCATGATAAAAAAAGTAATGTATCAAAGTGAATGAATCAAGTGCAGTTTGGCGCAACCCATATCGACAAATAAGGCAAAGAAATGTAAGGTCTTTTTCCAATCGCTTGATCAATTGAAGTGAGCCCAATCACTTACTTTTTTGCCCTTTATTAGTAAAACCGAGGTTATGTCAAGTGGTGGCCAGTATTTAAAATATAATAGGAGTCCTTGTTAAAATCAATCATTATAATCAGCTCTCATTGATACACTTTTATAAAGACAATACATACTTCAATAAACCGATAGTTAGAATAGATCACGTTGGATGCTGCAAGTTGCCCTTTTTCGACACTTACGACAGTACCTTGTGCCTCTTGTCAACTCAAATTCCATAACATATAATTGAAATCAACCACATTTGACAGACGCGTAATGCTCGGTTGTATTCACCATAAAACCAATGTCACTGTGCATCAACCGTAAACCATTCCTCGAGAAAGGCAGCTAATAAACACCTCCCAAAGAAGAGAGTGACAAGAAAAACTAAAAGATTGATATCTCATCTCATCATCTTGTTTCTTTTTACTGAGATGATGATAACTTTTTGGAACAAAAAGGGAACTGATGACGATCAAAATGAATAAATGTTTCTCTCTCTTAAAATCATTTCGTCGTACCATTTTACTGTGAAGTAGGTAACGACTGCAGGAAAACTTCCTTGTCATGACTAGGCACTGTCTCTGTGTTTGAAATGTTAGCTGCTTATAGAGTTGTAGTATTTGTGGATATTTCTTCCAACTTAATATTATATGTAAATTCATCTGTATTCCTGTAAACGCAGCCCTACATTTTTACGTTCTCCGTGGTTGCATTGCATATCCCCGGCTGTCACAGCCATTCTTACTCGTTATTTTCAAACAATGCTCCAAGCTTTGGCAGTCACATCGCAATGGATTTACGGTTTAGGACTCACGCTTAACTCATCCATAATGTGCATAATATACATATAATTTAGTATAAAACGCTCTTTCTCTCTCCGTGTTACATAAATAAATGTGGAATTCGTCCGTTCGTGAGAGACTAAAAAAATGCACAAGAAGATATTATTACTGGAGCAGCATAGTAGAACGAACAATGGAGATGATTCACTTTTTTTCTGGTTCTCTCGTCGACGGATCTATATTATTAAACGAAGCAGAGAGGGTGGATCCGCTTCTCTAGAGTGAGAAGGAAAAAATGCGTGAATGTGACATTTTTCCAACTCGTTTTTATCTTATGCATGCTTACATGTTTAGTTTCTTTCCACTTTTGCAGTCACACAATGGAAAGCCACGTCGCTGTGATGAGCAGTGTCATCATTATGCACATCCCTTTCTGGAGCCAGGCAAGGGGATATAGAATACGTATTATCACAGCAAACTTATCTGCTGGTGGAAACACTAAAAATTATTTGAGTACCTGCACGAACAATGGACAAAAATACGTCAAAAAGATGCTTTAATAGATGAGGTGACGTGTTGGATTCTTTGTTAGAGGAAAGATGACGATGTAATTTTGTCGCCCATCATTTAAATTGGGACATTACCTGCCTGTGCTCAGAGATTTGTTTTTTCTTTCTTTCATTATACAACCATATTAATATTTTTTTATAAAAACAAAGTATTTAATTTCGAATGGATTAAATAGAAATACATTTTACCAACTTTAAAATGTTTAGGTACCCATATAATCCACAATGACAGTAAAATGAAAAATGGGAACGTTTTCTTATTTTTCATTTTCAGTTCGTTCAAACAAACTGACTCATTGCAAATCTCCGTGAATTGAAGGTCGTTGTGAGTCATGACAGGACCATCATTCAACATTAACACCCAAGAAGACTATATAATCTTTGTATTTTTTGCAAGTG
>JAHZMV010005544.1:0-15341 GCA_027743765.1 Coecobrya sp. COE2
GCCGCTTACTGGTTTAGCACTTAATTTGTTGCAGACAATAAGCACGTATCTACAATCTAAACGTACCTAATATTTTTGTCAATTATTAAAATTCGAATTAGCGTTTGTGAAACAAAATTTATTAGATTTAAAAAAATTTCAGCAGTTATAATGATAACCGGATGTAGATTCGTAGAATGTAATATTTGGTATTTAATTGCAAAATATTTCCTCATAACTGACCCGGTTTGGCTTGTCCCATGAACTTTTTAATACGTTTAAAGCGCATTGTGCGGAATACTGCAGATAGCTGACTCATTGTACAAGGTTCGTGCTCTTTTCATTGAAAGCAAAGACAAAAGAGTCGGTAGGCGTGTTAATAATATACCACAGGGTTAAAAATAAACCCTGGTAGTTTACTTCTAGTAAAATTAGATTCTGGTGAGAAATTCATCACGCAGCCAGGTGAGGTGCAAGGGGGCTGTAAACCAGACAGTGGAAGTGGAAAGTGAGTAAACCGAATTAAAATGGCAATTTTTACTCTGTCCACTTGAAAACCACGGCAGAGAAGGAAGCAACGAACTTACAAATCGTGCTTAAAGCTTATTTACACTATACTACACATAGGACACGGTTCTGTTTAACATCAAGTGACACTCCCACATACACACACCCAAGATCCCAGCTAAAATAATAATATATCTTCCTGTACCCTAAAAATGGGCTGCAATGTTCCACATTGCTGCAAACTTAGGACAACATGTTCCTTTCTACTCTCTTTATTTCTAAAAGGAAGGAATTTTATTTGGTTAGCTGTACAAATGATGTTGTGTTGCTGGTGAAAGGAAGCATATAAGTGAGGAAAATAACATTTCACCGTCCATATTACGACACACTAAGAATTTTCAAAGTGTATCTGTATCATACGGAATATGATTTTCATCCAAAGTTTAGCTGTAGTAATAATATTATGATAGTAATTTGAATCCATTCTGCTTGCTAATCTTCTGGCATGGTTGAAGTCGTGTATCTATTTTGGTGTCCAAGGTTTCCTCTGGAACTTATTTGACACCTGCTTCTGGTTTTCTGACAGGATGTATACACGCATCGATTCATTTTTTTTTCAGAAAAATAGATTAACTGTTATGATAAATAATCAAGTAATATCTGACGAACGGTAAAAGGAATTGGATGTTATGGATTTGATTAAAATCTAATGGCGAGTGGTATAGTTGTTAGTTTTGACGACTTTCTCTTTTTTCATTAGGAAGTTGTCAGAAAAGTACTAATAAGCAGATGAACTTGGAATAACTAAATATTTAATACATGAAAAATAATGAACTAAGTTACCTCATGCATGCGATCATAAAACATAACAAAACTTATTATCACCCGGTAGCCATTCATTAGCAAGCATAATGAAGTAGTTCATCGAGCGTGTGCTCGTGCTCTACCACAACTTTCCTTTGTTTCATTCACAAAAAGACAGGAGACGGAAGGAAGAAAGCACGTTCTGGTTGGTGTCTTTCTTTATCGTGACAGTGTTACGAATGGAAAATAGAGTATACGCAAATGTGCATAAAATACAGTATATTATGACGTAACATACATATAGGTACGTGGAAGGAAATATATTTGGTAAAATCATGATACTTCGTGAGGATTATGGTGACAAAGAAGGTGATGAGGAAAAAAGTTTGTCTTTCTTGCGAATAATGTAGTAATATCGGTTATATTTTTGAATACAAAGAAGATGGGAAAAGTCATGGAAGAAGGGAAGCCGCCAGCAAAGTCAGACAGGATCTAAGAACCGTCTGAATTTGAGTAAAAAGTTAGACGCAACAACAGCGGTGTAATGAACCACAAAGTAGCTGTTTATCATCATTAATTATATAAGAGTAAAACACTTGAGCTAAGTACTACTAGTTGACAACAAAGTAGTCTGGGGAAGCGATAATCGTTTTTGCGGTTACAAACGAATTAGTTTGAATTAATTAACAAGCAACAGGGGGCCGCTCCTAAAAGAAACTTTGGTTTGTATCAAAACACACATACATAGGAGAATGATTTGTTAGGTTTATTCTTTGTAAAATATAATGTACTAAAAGATTTGAAAAACCGTCCGGAACCTTTCTGGACTTTTAGGGTAAACTATTTGACGTAGGTGTAGAGAACGTGGAAAAATACCAGGAAAAAATAGTGAAATCTAAGCACATATCTGATTTTTTAAGTAATTAGAATTTGATAACAGCGAGACGATGAAATCAATCGTCTACAAATTTTAAGTCTGTTTTTAAAATCAAATTCTTGTTTTTTTTAATTTTCTCAATACTATCAAATATATTTATAGCCACTTATGTATATATAATCGTCATTGCTAGTCTTGTTTTCAGCAATTGATTTTATTTGTCATGTAATCCTCTAGAAGAAAAACATATCGTTCGTCATTACTCTCAGTGATTACATGCTTATCATAGTATATTAATCCTTCATTATAATATTTTCAATAAATCTGATAAAACAGTGACGTCAAAAAGTCAATTTGAAAGCTCACTGAAGTACGCACACGTATACCTATGAAATCTTGAAACATTTTAAAATTAAGCTAATATATGAAATCGATTTCTTAAATTTTAATGGAAAGTTTCATGGGTTTGTCAAAGGCAGAAATGGAACATATTCGAGATCTGCTCCTCAATCGTTCCACTTTTCGTTACGTCGTCAATTTTCTCGTTTACTGGCGCCTTGGACTCATTTGTGAATAGAAATATTTATAAAAGTCTTTCTTTTGTGCAGTTGCCTTGCCTTTGCGGAAGAGCGTAAATGTGAAACAAGTAGGAAGAGTGCTGCTACTAAAATTGAATTGCACGTGAGGGAGCAAAAATATTCAGACTTCACAGCGAGGAATTTTCTAAAAAGTACACGACATAGTAGTAGGTCTTATAGTTCTACCTTCAACATCAAAAGAAACTCAGACTTCTTATGTAAACAAAGTAGTAGTAATCGTTTCTGAAAAATACTCCAAAGCAATCACAATTTACAGCATTTTTTGCATGTAATTTTTTCAGAGTATAATTTCCCGAGACAAACGATAGTATTTATTCATTTCCCTAAAGAGGTAGGTGTTCCGGCGGTATAGTGGTGACAACTGTAATAAGTAAGTAGTAGTAGCGGCGTGAGTTACCTGTGCATGTGAAAAGGTACTACTTTCTTCCATCTTCTGCATTCCGCCCACACAAAACGAAAAGGCTGTATTACAAATATACTGCCGTTTATGCAAGTTGTTCGTTTTTTTATTTTTGCTGACAAAACCGGATTCCCATCCCACACGTAAATTTTACAGTAAGTATAGAAACATGAAGAAAATGTATTTTGTGATATTTTAAATAACTGATCATGTCATTCTTGATCCTAACCTTTATCTTTTATTGCCATGATGCGCTATAGTTAAAGGAAAGTGTTTTATCACTTGAAGGTTTAAATTTAGTTGTATCAATAGTGATATCTATAGCGATCTTAGGGTATCTCTGAAGGGAAGAATGACATGAATGGAAAGTTATTTATACAAGGTACTTGTATATTCAACAATCATCGCACATCACATCACAACGACATCATCACCAACCAACAGCACTGATGATGGTCACATCGGGAATACAAAATTAGCTTGTTCCCAGACGAATATTGTCAACCTTGTCGTCTCAATTAGTTAGACGGAAGGGAAAGGAAAATAGCTTTTGGAATACAAAAGAGAATTCGGTTGCTAAGATATGATAAGATAAATAGATGAAAGAAATATGAAATACCCGGGCTACGTAGGCTTGTGTTCAAAAGCCGCCGAATCGTAATTTTTAAACCGCATATTTTATTATTTGTGAATGTGCATGTATGCATTGTTAACATTCCTATAACTTTATATTCATTATTTGTTTATTTTATAAGGAATGTTTAGTATGGCAACTGCCGCTGTGACAGTTGAATTTTCAACTTTCCAGTCTAGGTAGCATTCAGATAGTTATTTTCCATATTCCAACGTCCATTTGCTGTTCATATCCTGTTAAAATAGAGAAAAACGTGGAACTTTAAGAATTGCAAGGTCAAGCAAAGTTATGTTGATGTTGATGCTTTCTTTTGTACATTAATTGCTAATCATGTCACGTAGCGAGCATTTAATATCCTCACTTCACTTTGAATTTTGAAATGTATTAGTTTTTCAGCACAAAGTTCTGCATGGACTTGATAAATCATTAAATCTAAAATTTATGTGGAAGTTGAAACTGGGACGCGTATGGGATAAAATATCTTCAGCAACCTTGTTGATTCATGCGTCAAGTTGCCCCATTAGACTCATTCAGGCACGTCTCGTAGATCACTTCGTCAGACGAAGTTCGTCGACTGCATATGTCCAATTTCCGTAATTCTAGCCATATCAATGTCACACAATTATTACTTCTTTGGTACCACAATAGAATGTATATTAAACACAAAAGTCATACCACTCCTAGTTGTCTGTGAATGAAATTGAATGCGTAATAATCAGAAGTTTTCACCCTTTGCCTTTCTTTCGCACTAGTGTTTCCATGCGTTACAAATAAATAAATGGATACATACAAGAACAACAATCACCAGCAACTAGAATCATTTGTGTAAATGAACCGTGTAAAATTATACGGCCAGAACTTTCAAATGATCCTTGCAATGCCCCCGCACGACAACAGATAGATCGGATCAAATGTATTTATTTCCCTCTGTGTACCCTCCTTCTTACAATCACTTCAATCAGTGAAAGATAACACGGGCATGTGATGATGCAATGGAAAGGAAAAGGCAAAGTGAACTATAATAGTGTTGCTGTTTACAAAAGGAAAGCAGTAAGCAAGAAGGCGCTCAAATGAGCTGGAAAGGTTTTGTTGCACAACAGCACAATTATCAAGAAATTATACGGTTATAGCTACCCGGTATGCAGTTTCTCGATAACAGGGAGTTCCTAACATACGTTTCCATGCAACTAACTCTGTTCAAGTACAAGAGTGGCAACATTATTGTCAAATCTATGTTGTTATTTAGCCTCATTAAGTTGCCTGTTATCTTGTTGAAGATTCGTGAAGCAATCCTAGGGAATTTGTAGGGAAATCTGTCTGAGACGTTGTTACAGTACTGCTGGATTCTATGTCTGTCTATTTCGCTCTTCGGATGCTCAACGTTAATGTCCTTTCTTGATAGTGTTTTTATTTGATTTTATTACAGATGCATAAAGGAGCAATATGGGCAATGACCGGATGTGTCATCAGTCTCATTGTAATTCTCCAGTCCACAAATGCCATTCCGTTCTACCCTTCTGTCTACACGAATTCCAGGTATTGATCTAAGCTTTTTAAATTTAACGCATGCATTCCCATTTTTTGTTCAATTGCTTCTGCTCTGCATTGTTGCAAGCATATATTTACCGCTGGATTGGTATTTCGTTTCAACTTTCTAAAATTACCCTACAGTTTCGTTTAATGCCCATTTAATTGCCATAGATATGTATTTTTCATAGTTTGTTGTCGTATTTTTCATGCAACGAAAAATAAATAATGTTGTTTTCAAATTAACTAATGAAGGAACGCAGGTACCTAGAAGACACGTTTACACAAAATGTGACGCAACTGTTACTTTACAGCCTTTTTTCTTTTAATTTACTGGATTTCTCCAATTTTGATACCATTGTCCCTACTTCCTCTTTACCCAGCGTCTCCTTGTCGCAAGCTCATTATTGCCATAATCATTTTGTATGGTTGACTACCTGAAATATTCCCATTAAATAATTCAAAAGAAATTAGCGACGGGGGTGGCATTATAAAAGAACATAAAGGGCTTTAAATAATGATATCAACAAACAGTTTCCAAAGATAGTCTCAAGGAAACTTGAGATTGTTGATGCTGTTATGCTTGTGCAGTGAAATGTCGGGTGTGGTAATAGGCACAATTGAAATGTAGGATTTTTGTGCAAATTTCTTTTATTCTGTGCAATGAAAACGAACAGGTTGTTAGAATCGAGGGAGTAGATTGGAGAATTGCTCATCTCATGCATTCTCTATTACTCTCATATTTTTAGCTTTCATTTTTTATTTTGATGTCCGTTGCGAAGTTTCATGTAAGTAAAATAGTGCATGCATCTGAATCGTTTAAGTTTTAATGCTTTAATGAAATGGTTGGTTTTATGGGGAAAATTCACTTGAGTAAAAGTTAACCATGCGCCCAGTAATTCGGTTGAAGCTAAAACGAGCTATTTACCGGAATCGACGTTCCAAAAAACTTCCTTGTTCGCTTTTAACAGTTTTAGACGTGGGGTTTATGAAAAGAACCAAGTTTATCGGCAGTTGAATGGTCAGTTTTTTAAGTATTTTACAAGAAAACTGCGATGGAATTTGGACGATTTCTAAGAGCACGTGTCTTCACCTGTGACTGCAAATCACGATTAAGAGCGGAAAATAACAACAACTGATATAAGCAGAGCCATTGATCACGTTTTCATGGAAGCATGTTTTGATGTGTAGACAGGGCATTGACAAACCACTTAGAAACTCTTTGATCCTGTCCAAACAAAACATTAGAATTACGCATCGGGTTTGGCTTTCTAGTAAATTTGACTGTATTATGTTTGCGTTTACCCCATAACAATTTCAATACTTTACAAAATAGGCAAGCTCTCATAAAACCGTATCATCTAAACATGATTAATTTCATTCGACGTAAATAAAATAAAATGATGATATACCTAGTATCCATTCCTATCAAACGTTTATCTGTTCATAACATCACAAAAATGAGTTTTTAAATTGAATATCCAGGGCGTATGTAATGTTGTACGTATGGTTGTTGGGGAAAATAAATGAATTTTGTATTATAAATTGTAAAGTTTACGTGGGAAGCGTAGCGGAATTTAAAATCTGTAGGACTCTTATACGGATCCTGAAGAGGGGGTGTGGTCCTGGAAATCCTAAATAAATATTAAAATCCAAATACATCGTTAAATGAAAAATAAATAAATATGTACATGTATTGCCAATTTTACACTGTATTACGCTATGACAATAGGATATAAATTTATACGGATTAGGAGACAAAGGCTCTAAAAGTAAAAGGTCACGCATTAATTTATCCATGTTAAACCTTTTCATTCTTTGCCAGTCACGATAGTATCATTAGAAATGCCAACAAACCAATAGGTCAACAATTTCTATTTTCACACCTTGAAATTTACTTCCCAATGCGCTACAAGTGAGCATACAGATTACTTAATAAACCATTGTTCAGACAAGTACTATTTACTTAGCTGTTGTCTTCAAGGTCTAAATATTTACTTGACGGAAATGTCAACGAGCAGCAGAGATAATTTATCGTCATGACGAAGGTCGATGTATATGACAAGAATGGGAGTTAAATACCTGTCATATTTCTTCATATTACAATCATGAAGCTTTCCCTATGGAAAGAAATGGTAGGGGGTGGGGTGATGTCCATTCCAATTCCCCACGGTATATGTATTGCAATGAGGAAAGGGAACAGTTTCTCCTTCCTTTTTCTCTGTCCTTTTTTCTGTTTTGTATCAGTTTTACCGCATACAATACGTATTGTCCAATATCGTTATCTCAAAAGAAAGTGAAGTAGTAGCGAGTTCATTTTTCAATAATCTGCTATACAAACATATGCTTCCCATCGTTTCTCTGTAGCACCACCAACACCACTTTCATTTTGATAAAAATGATGATAAATGTGATACAATATTGAAAAAAGGGATATGAAAAGGTTGAAGGAACCCGTGATGACTTTACCACATCGCTTTTACTTCCTTGTGTACAAACCTATCAAAATCCAGAGTGAGCATAGTGTCCACTTAGTTCCATTTAACCAGAGCTGAGCAAACATACAGATAAAAGTCATCCACAACTGCCCATCGACCCACGCCCTAAAAATTGTGCGGAAATTTCCACTCTGGCTGGTAAAATCGGACACTTCCAGTTTAAATTGACGGGCGTCACTGTGCAAATCGAAATTGAATAAACAGAGAGCAGAGAGAGAGAGGGAAAAGATTTAGCTCAAGCTCCAAGAAAACTCTGTGATTCAGTATCCTATTTCATATTTATTTCGAAAAAGTACTTGGCCGGAGAAGTGTTTGCTTACATAGCTTCTGCTTCGTTTCAAAGAGTCAATCCGCTTTTCTCACTACTTTCTATTCCACCTGACTAATGCCATGTTTATTCATCGTTATATAATAAGACTTTCACTGTTATTGTTTTTCGATGTGACCCTCCTTAAACCACCTTCTGACAGGTCGTTATTTAGTAATACAAATATTCATGTAAAAAGTAAATAAACCCTTTTCAGTTGCGTCTTTAGCAAAAAAATGGAACAACACAAAGATAAACAAACAAAAAAGTCCTAACAATCTACCTACGTTTATACTGTCCAAGTACAACAACCGGGAGAAAGCTGGTCATAGATTGACTCTGTGACTTTCTCTGTTGTCGTGCTACACGACATAATGTTGGGATATTATTGGCTTGTAGGGAAAAACAAGTGAACACTACACCAGCACCCATGTTACACCGCTCAATTTCACCTCTTCCAGCATGTCGTACCACGAGATTTTCACTCAAATTACGTCCATATATATATATTTCAATACATATCCTCAATCTTTCAGCTTATAGCCCATTACTATCGAGCACCAAGACCGTTTCCCCACTTGCGTCAATCCTACTTTTCCCATGTTTTGTTTAAGGTATAACCAATTATTTGTCAGAGCTGAATACCTTGTCGTTTCAACAAGATGATTATAAAGATTACAAAGATTATTTTGTGATACGTGTAGGTGCATGAGTTGAAGATAGGTAAATAATTTAGTTACGTAAGCAAGCCCATTATCGAATGTTTTCCCCATTTTTATCTTCCTATTTTCGTCATTATTTTAATTTAATACGTAGGTGTTACAAACGCAACGGGATGTACGTAGTCTATAGCAAGTTTCATAGCAAGTTGTGAAATAACTTTTAAAAAATTTAAATGTATACCAAGTAAAGTAACCAGGTCAACGGTGGTGGCGACTAGTTATTACCTACAAAGTTGGTTTTGAAATTGGTATTAGGATCACAAGTAGAACAGCATGTGGGGGAGGAGGCTTTTTGGATAGCTTTTGCCTGATTTATTGCATTAAAGATTTCTCGGGAAACATTGTGCACGTGAAACCTTGAAACTTTTGGAACGAAGAGCTTTGTTGTAAATTCGGTTTACTGTACTACTGTTTTGTTTGGGATGATGATAGTAGTGGTAAGTGGTTTGGGTATTGATGCATGCAGCTTTGTGGACTGTGTGGTGTTGTTGAAGGCTTCTCTTGTTTATGCCTACGTATAATTGGCTATAATTTGCTATGCTAGTAATTTGCTTTGGCATTGATTTCCACAATTGTAGGTTTAAGTTATGTGAGTTGTTCATTTGATCGCAAATTTTCCTGTTTGTTTTCAGATATAAAGATTCCTTGATTGAGGTGGAAGATCCAGAGGCCGTGTTGGAAGTATTGGCAAAACTCGGCCAGAGTATTCTTCGTGCTCAACATGACGGATCAAAGTAAGTATTTTGCGGAGTTGAGAAAAATCGTGAAAAGATGATGATAAGTACCCAATTTGACAATATTATATATGATTGTGTAATTCTGGGTGTGTTGTTTAGTCTGAGTCGCAGTGTTTTCTCCAATAATTATGTCATTGTCCTTATTACAGACTAATTCCACTTTTATTGAGTACAAGTCATTATTAGTAGGCAAAGCTTCAAGAGTACGCATACCATTAGTTAGTTCCATGAAATAATGTCGAAACTGTGTAGAATTGTGTAAGAAATGTGCTTTGAACAAGACATCATGCTGATGAAGGTGAAGGTACGACTGATGAAATTAAGGGAAATAATAATATTAATAATAATAACTACAGTGATCTTCCATCAAATCTTTTCGAGGTCTATAAGGGAATGGTCTATTGCTATTTCTACTTTCTAATGTTTTATGCAACAATAAATCTAAAACTGTTCATAATACCGGAACAACTATAATCTGGCATTTAAGCACTTTGATTTCAGACCATTTCAGACCAGTAGGTCGCAAATATTGCCAATCTGTTTTGTTTTTCTTTTACTTTCCCGTGTTTGTGTACTTAAAAGAAAAAGTAGAAGAAAAAAATGTTTTCTAAGAATAAAAGGAAATTATGTGTCCTAGAATCCGCCCACCCACATTTCTGCTTACCTACCTAGATAATAGATTATGTGGCTACAGTTTGGGAAAATAAAGTTTTAGATATTTTTCACGCAGCACTTCATCTTCTCAGTGTCAGAAGTTCTCCCCTCTACTTCTTCTGGTTTTATTCCATTATTATTTGTAGAACTACGTCATATAATTATTAACGCTATATTATTAGTACTATTTATATTACTTATAGAAGAAATATGTGGTGGAATGGGTTTATATAAAGTAAGCCTTTACATGATAAATGGGATCAAAGTGCATCGCTCCTCCCTGCCCCTTGCTTTTGATTCATCTATAACTTGTTCTCTTTGTAATTTGAGAATATCTCCAGCACTCAGTCACAGATCACTCTAACAAACATCCAAGTCATCAGCATCTTTCGTAGCAACAGATACTTGGGTCGCGATTTACTTGCGGGGTTATACAGATTTTCTGCAGGTTTCATGAAACAGGATCATTCGGTACATCAAGTGAATCCAACTATCTACGAGTTTTTGCTCGCTTTTAAATGAGCAAAATGTTTTGGACCACAAGCAGCAAATGTTGATATTTGCTGGTGAATATTATGCAAAATTATGGGAAGCGGCCGTTTAATCGAAACGTATTTTTGCTCAAGCTAGATGATCACAAAAATCGTTATAACATTGACATGCATAGCATAAGCCTAAATATATTTATGCTCAAAATAGTAAAAGTAATGCAAAGTCAAAAGTTTGTAAACGAGAAAAGTTTACTTTGATGGGTAGGGTTTATTTTCTTTGGTTCAAACGGAAAACTGTTTTTCTGTTGAGTGGTAGAGAATAATGTAATGCATAGCATCATTAGCATGCTTATCGATAGTATCGCTTTTGTACCCTTTAACATTCCCAACGACCCATTTGAATAGAGTGCAAAGTGGGGAAACATGGAAGACTGTATAATAAAGTAACATTGAAGTTCGTAGTTGTGATTTGAAACAATACAGTGGACAAAGCGAATTACGTCACAGTGAACAAGAGAGGTGGTAATGCTTGCTCAATATTAATATGACGTATTTTTACGTTGTCTGAAAGTAGCGAAAGTTTGTGAAATAACGAATACTTTAGCATTGAAATAAGCAGCATTGAATTAAATAAATAAGATTATCTAAAACTTTAGAATAGTATGCAACAGAATCAAATTGATAGTTCTTTATTTGTTACAAGACTAAATTACTGAGAACATGAATCCTAGATTACAAAAGGGTTCTAGTAGACGTTCAGTCAGATAGACTCACTGGAAGACTTGTCTCTTTTCATAAAGAAACGTTCATGATATTTCTTGATAAATACAGCCAGTGACATTTAATTTAAATATTCGCATATGTGTAGAATTCTTAATATTATATGGTGTTACTCTGAACTGTTTCATCATTTCATTACAAAGCTACAAATCATGCCAAATAATCTACGCTTAGAAGATTATGTCATTCTTGCTGATATATCTAACAATTGTGTGAAAGCTTATATAATACAAGTTCAGATGTACATGAACATATTTTGTGCTAAAAATACCTCTGAGGTCTTTCTTGCAACATTATATACTTAAATATCACTATATATACTTATTCCCCAATTTCCGGCCATCAACACATTACATGAAAGGTCATTTAGCAAAAAATCTCAGCAGGAAAAAAAGAGCAGACAATGGAGATGGATGAGAATCGGAAGTGATTCTTTTTCCCCGTTTTCCTTTTTGTTCCTTGAAAGAGAGCCGTACAAGTTTTCACTCATTTCTTCTTCTTTTTCCATCATGTCTACATTTGAGCGCCTATCCGTTTATCACTGTTTACAGTTTCCTTTCACTATTTCCGCCGATCATGAGAAAAACGTCGAGCAAGCTTGCGCTAAACTAGCACAAGTTCTCTCGCTGTTTTACCCAAACATTAAATTGCAAAGCGATACACGATATATATCTTTTACGTAGAATAAAAGTTTGTTTCCAATAATCGGGCTACATAGAATACAAAAGAAGCGGTTTGGTATCTAAAAATCCATCCACAATCCAGATATGTATGTACATATATAGTCATCGAGTCGTTCTAGAGTCTTCTGAAAATCACCTACACATTTGGCGAGAGGTTTGCTTAACTTGACGTAAGGGATAATTCTTCAGGGAGTGCAAAATAATAGGGTTCCTTTTGCTACATGCGACTTTGTTGCCACTGTCGCGTTCTTCACAATAATGTGAAATTCGTGAGACATCTTCTCACAATAGTTAAACGAATTGTTGAATTTTTCCACGGGATAGAAAGAAATCCATCGGCCACTCTTGGCAGTTTCACCGCAAAACTATGTCCCATATTGATACAATTGCATTATTGAAGATATAAATAAATAAATAATGGTAGACAAGATTACTGGTGTTGAAAACTACCTTCCTTGTTTCCTCCTCAACTTTCTACTTTTCGAAACATTCTTAAAATACAAGTTGGAATTTTCACGTGGAAGATTTTCTTATATTCATGTTACTGGAAAATCATATTAAATTTTAGTTTCAATGGTGTCTTAGCATCCAGGTATTAATGTTTGCATTTATAAAATCAATGAAGAAAGTTTCTGAGTTTGACTATAAATCAGTGCACATGGATGCCCTTTATTTTAAACGTATTCGAATTATAAATCTCTTTTGTGAGCTACATACGTCATTTGTAGCTAGCAGTATGCAAAGTAGGATGATTTCACAATCATATTGTTGACAGTGTAAATGTTGAAATTAAATGTCGGTAGTGGAGGCGTGGGGGGATGACGTAGAAGCTTAGGGGCATTGTAAGAAATCGCAAAAAAACACACGCACGCATGTTTCTCGGTATGCTTGTAATTAGATTTTTGTAGTGAATATCTTTGTTTTATATCATATACCAATATTTAGTCACTATCTGAAATAATGAAACTTAATTTACTTCATACTTTTTAAAATGCTTCATTTCCATTTGTGCTGACGTTACAGCTCCAAGCGAGGATTGGATTTGGGACTTGGCCGAGGTTTTTCTGGAAGCCAGGCAGCAAAGCACTTGATGGGATTAGCTGCAGCAAACTTGGCAGCTGGACCAGGCAAGAAGAAGAGGACAGGACCAAAGAGTCTGGAAGAAGTTATGCAGGAGGTTGCTCCTGCTTCTCTGGCCACAACGAATGATTGGATGGTAGAAAATAAGAAATGAGTTGAGAAAATGCAATGGTTTATGGTGTGATGATGAAAACTTCAAAAATCTCGGAAAAAAAGAAAAGCAAAGGAGGAAATTTACGGATTTTTTAAGAAAACATATATAAAGAGGAATCGATATAAATTTCTGCAAAAATGTGTATAGTCTATATTCTCTGTACATTGAACATAAGTATTAATTATAAAAACACCATCTAAAAATACTCTGGTGCTGTGGCACCTTTAATTTCGTAAATAAATATAGAGGTAAACTATTGAAATCAGCACATTTTTCAGAAGAATCGAATTGGCAATTGTATCGAACATGAATTAAGTTACACACTACATTGGATGCGAATAGACGATCGCATTTGCAATATACTTACATCCACATAATATATGTATATAATGTAGGAACATAATAAGTAACTTAACTCTGTAATACGTATACAAAATAAAAGTTATCTAGGATTAAGAGAGCGAGAATGGCTAGAGTTTAATATACGTGTTATTTCTATTGGCCAATGTTATTTGTCAATTTATGTAAGTTAAATATTAAAATATTGATGCAGACTTTGGTTTGTTTCAGCTTTAGAAAACACAACTAATAAAACATGAATAGAGTGATAATGTTGTTATTACTTATTATATGAAAGCCAACGTGATTATAATGTTGTACTTGAAAATTTAAAAAACATATTAAAAATATTAAATACATATTTTAAAAGTTTATCAGATGAAATTTGATGTGATCTTCACCTTACAAAAAATAGTCATACTAAAATTCACCATTCCACTGGAATAAATGTATGTATATGTTATATATGATATATTTACTCTTTTGTTAGTCATATGCATAGAAAATCGCGTTAACGTTGAATAATATAAAAATTAATATTTGTTGTTATAAATAATATTATACTGAGAAATGTATTATGAACATATAAATATCGTGTGTAAACAATTAACATAAAAGCTAGAATGATTTATGGTTAACATTTTACCTTGTACTTATTTTTTGGGTTTTTTATTAAATACCTTATAATATTTTCTGCTGATTTTAATAAGCTTGTTCAAGCTACACTAATTTAAATGTTTACAATTCAAGAAGTTCTACTTAAATTCTTCCTGGAAACATGGTGTGTCAATTTCCGGATTTAATTCTAAGTTTTTAAAAAGAAATTTATGATTTTATTTTTACTCAGTTTTTTATAATTTCCGGCTTTCCTACTTGTATTTGCCAAATTAACCCCTACACCCAAGATTTGATATGTATCTTGCGTATAGGTAAACTAACAATAAGTAACAATAATGCGTTATTGCCGCTACATCTTTTAAAGGAATATCCCTTAATTATTATTATTATTATTATTATCATCATTACCTTTTACTATTATCTGCATCTCTAGTTGTCGAAAATATATTAAGATAACACTTTTATAAAAATTTCAGTTTCTCCGTCGCGCTTCGATGTTGCACTTTGTTACAATTGGGTTTAATTTAAACAAATATATTTTGACTGCACCGCAACTAAGACGCTAGTTGCTAGGTATTTTAGTCAACTCACTTTACAGTCAGTCAGTTAGTAGATTGTTGAAACGATTGTATATTATAATTAGAATATATATCGAGAATTCATGCAATTGAGTTGCAAGAATTCCGTGGTAGCTCTGTGAACATATAAATTATCATGTAAAACATGTAACATTTGTTGGATTTTTAGGTGAATTCAGTTTTCGTTCAAATAAAAAAATCAGCATTGGTTACTATTGCTTTGTTTTGTGTTATAAGTTTTTAAACTGCCATGGGGTAGCGACTAAATAAAAAAGAAATATTATTTTTAAATATCCTGTCATTCATGTCCCATTAAATTATTACAAAATGCATGAATTTCATTTGAAAGCTGCTCCAGAAAAGATAGCTTGTC
>JAHZMV010005545.1:0-12535 GCA_027743765.1 Coecobrya sp. COE2
CTTTCAACTTTTCCAAGCCAAATATAACCAGCTCCATAAAATATTCCACTGAATGAACCTGATCTCAAGGAAAGAAAGGGTGACGTGGGACAAGGAATGATTGGAGCCGGCCGTCTGTATACAATATTCCAACTTTCTTCTTCTCACTTTTAACCTTAACAATTAAACACTCAAACTTTTAATAATAATTAAGTACATTTAAACAGCATCCATTCAACCGTCTAAAAATCCAATATTTTCAAGCACTTTAACACATACAATGACACTCTGTACTCCTGGGGCTAAGTAATACTTCCCCAGCTTCCAATATTAACAGTAAATACACAGTTTTAATTAATTACTTTATAAATTAACAACACACCTTTAACTTTAACTACTCATTTAAGTGTAACGCTACCAAACTAAAACTACAGCAAACGAACAAGCTTTCTTTTTACCTAAATTGGAGAAAACGCACAAAACCAAGCGCCGAAACAAAAAAGTGCTCAAAAGCACGGTTTCATGCAAAAATATGCTCGCGTTAGAGACTCCGTCTCCCTCTCGTTGCTTTGCTCAAAAAACCAACAACGCTGTTTTCTCAGGCTGGCGGGTAGACAAAGAAATCATCGAGTAAAATTATTTCGCGGGAGATTTGGCGTTTGAAGTGGATTCTAACCTCTTGTCTGTAAAAAGTCAGGGAAGTCCCCGTCATCATAATCATCTGGTTGACCGGAGAGAAAACACCTGTGAGCTCTGATTCATTTCGTGTCAAAAAGCAAAATATAAAGTTCGTTTATCTTTTAAAAGCACCTGCATGCAGGAATTTGGTTTGTTAAAGCAGTTTAGTTAAAGTTTAATTGGATTTTGTTTTTAAACCCGCCTCTGGGGATTTTGTTGGGGAAAGCTTATCGAAATGTAAGTTAAAACGGTTAATTAAATGCATTAATTATTGAAGGGGTTTAAATTGTCTTTAATTGTGCAATTTTTTGATGTGGGTGGCTTAAGCTTTGTTTGATGTTTTAATTTGTACTGGATTAATGAAATAATTAATTGATTTTATTGTTACAGTTGGATTTGGTCTTAGAAATCCTAACCATCTGGAAGGATTTGGGGAGACACCACAGGGGGCATCAACAAAAGCCCAGGTTTTGCATTTGATAAGGAGTATTCGAACGGTAGTTAAATGTAAGTGTAGTCTTACTTTTGTATTTAGCATTTTGCCGTCGCATTCCTTCTGATATAAAAAACCTTTGGTGCAAGTAATTAAGTTTTCATTTTTGTTTGTTTTTCAGATCCGCTAATTGCAATTAATATATTAATTATTACGATAAAGTTAATTTTAGGATAGTTTCTAATATTTTTGTATACAAAATGTTATATATATTTGCTATAAAGAAAGATGTCAATCGTATGTAATGTAATGGAATGAAATATTATGTCTTTGTAAAAATTCCAGCGATATAAAGTAGGATGTTTAATGTCGCCATTTTCTGTGTAAGTATGTATGTTATGCAAAAGTAAATAATTAAACATGATTAATTTTCCAACAAATTTTTCTCTTTTGCGGTATGCATTTTTATTTTCCGACTTTAGCATTGTAGTATAACATCAGTAAAATTGTCTTGCATTTTTGTTTGTTTTTTGTAAGTATTTTCTGTAACACGCATTTTCTATAGCAAGTCACATGCGGTTATAAGGATTTTTTTTCTTCAATTTTACATAAAGTATTCTTTCGTTTATGTACTTTTTAAAAAATACGAGAGTTGTACACACTAACTAGTTGTAATATAAGGAATATACATATTCAATATTATATATATATTATGTTTTAAACTTAATGTTTTTTTTAATATTTCACCAAACAACGGCACAATCAACTTATAATTATAAACCTATTTAAATTTTTTCAGAGCACAAAGTAAGAGCTTCACATATAACATGTAATATTCTTTTTTCTTTCGGCAGGCATTCATTTTTTTGTTTCTTGAACATTTTATGGATTTTTTATGTAGTTTTTTTATCATAATTTCTTGAATATATTTTACTGAGGTGTGTATTTTTATAATAATTTGCTGCTGACGCATAATTATTATGAATATATAGAGGAGTAAATAAATGTTTTTTAAACTACACATTTAATATATATTACGTATGTATGCACATTATACGTTCTTTAAGTTGCCCACAACTTAAAAATTATTATACATGTTCGATTAGAATAATAGTGTGTGTTTTTATGTATATATGAAGATACTTAGTAGTAAAATTAATGCATGTTTTCCACCAAAATCACTAGCCTTCAAGCTCACATACACGGTGTCAACCGAAAAATTAAATCTTTGACTGTGACTTTTTTTATACACAACCTTCAAATATATAAGTTTCTATATATTATATTCGGCTACAACGTAAAATTGGTATATATATTTATATTGAATTATTAATATGCTTCTGGCAAAACTGAACCCCAAACAGTTAAATGTGACATTATATGTATTTTTATGTGAAATTGCGACAGTGACATTTCCTACCTTAATACTATTGGAACCTATTGTTATTTAACGTCATTCGTAGTCGTAATTGCTTTCTTATAAGGATTACACACAAAAAAAGCAAAAAATAATTAAACAGTACATTGGATTATATATGCGCGTGCGGCTTAGAAGAGAGGTTGGAGGATAAAACATTCCTCAACTCAATCTACTTCGCCACACGGTTTTATCCATACAATTGCATTTTTTTCAGTAATTCCATAAAACGCAAAAAAATAATTAATTATAATTGTTGTACAGTAACAGGGTACACGTAAAGTAGGGTAAAAGTCACTTAAAATTGGTTAAACGTATATCGTATTTTTATATGAAAAGTTTTCAGTCTCTTGTTCCTGCTACAAGTTTACAAGAAGTTGTATTAAACATGTAATGTATTGTATTTTTTTAATAACTTAGCAGTTAGCTGAATCCCAACAAAAAAATGAACATGGTGGTCCTTTGGAAAAGGTACGCTTGTTTCTTTTTCTTGACAAAAAAATGAACTACAAAAAATTATTTTTTTTCTGACTCAGCGCGTTTTCATCTACTTCTATCTTCTATACACAAGTTGACTTCGTATCTTTATTAAAACTGGCCACTTGAAATAAGGAGAAATATATACTGAATGAATGAATATATATTTTTACAAGAAACATTAAAACATTTTTAAAGTGAAAGATTAAAAGAAACGCAAGCATTGAAAAAATCTGAAACTGTTGATTTGATCTACATGGGACTTGACTGCAGAATAATTAAATTGATTGAATGACTATTGTTGGTTAAAATATTTAACTTTTGCCAATGCTGGTAATAAATTCCATTTTATAATACTTGTATATTTTTGTAGTCCCTGAATCCCTAATGAAATGGTAAAAATGGTAATATGTTTCAAAACTCTCTAAATGGGAAACACCCAAAAAGTATATAATATTCAATAAGTGAATATTAAAATACCATTTTATCGTATCATTTTTTCAGTCAGTACAGTTAGAAAAGTATGGTAGTTGTAAAGAAAAATATGTCGTTTTAAAAGTCAGTTTTATGAATTGTATAGTAAAAATCGTATCATTTCCGTAAGAGTAAATTGTTTGGCACGTATTCTTTTAAAATCGCCATGATTTGCTGTTTTGAAAAATAGACAGGACTTGAAGAAAAGAAAAGAAGGTTTTTAAACAACTTTCCAGTTATCTTTGTTGACTTACTTTTTAAACGTACTAAAAATGTTAGTTAATTATAATATGTCGTGGTAAAGAACAAAATATTTTTATATGTACTTATTTATATATGAACCGTAGTAATGCAGTCACACTTTGAGTCACAAAAGGTTACTATCACGAGGTGCGGCACGATACGTATATGAATGAACAATACATTATTTTTATAACGATATCACTGTCTCAACTATTTGGAAATATTCTGACGTGTGTGTTCTGACACACTCGCCAGATTATTTTTTTAGTTATAGAATCGTGTTGCAAAAAGCAAGTGTAATCCGATCGTTTTTAAAATATAACAACTTATCGGCATCATCGTAAAGTATAGGGGCTCAGTTTGTTACACATTGGCGAAAAAAAACTTCTTAATACTATATCTTTCCTAACCAGTTCTAAAATAAGTAATGCGTTAGTACACACAGTTGTAATTAAATTATTATTATAATATGAATTAAAGTTAAAGTACAGGGCAAATATCATAATTACTATATGCTATTATTATATTTTAAAGTTTTGCAGTTCTTACACAGAAGAACTCTCGGGGTGTTTTTATAGATACCCTCATTTCTCTCTACACTTGCATCATTTGTCACCACCGACTTTTGCTACTGCAAATATTCTCATTTCTAGCCAACAACGTAGCCATTATTATCGTAACTAATGAAGCAGACATAGCAGACCTACTAAACGCAAACAAATAAATTTGCCGACGACACACAGTGAATAGTAAAATATACTTAATAAAATATCCCACCCCTGCATTTCAGTTTTTTTAAAATTTCAGTGCAGTACGATTCTGGGAATCGAACAGTCTTTTTTTCTTCATTTACATTTACACTAAACATTCAAAATAATAGCAACATTTTTTATCTTTGCATACGCTTGTATTGATGATTAAAAATGTCAGCATTTTTGTTATCATCAAAAATCACGTATGCAAATACAGTACAAATATTACAAGGTATAAAGCATATAGTGCTTCAATAATCGACGTGACATAAAAAAGGATGGCATATTGTAACATTTTTTTGACGCAAACGATCCATCAGGTTGTTTAGATATAACGAGATAAATATGAAGTTGATTAGACACCTTAAACTAAAAACACGCAGGAGAGAAAGTGACAAATCTATAGCGTTACAATACAACAACCAACATTATCTAGCAAACCTGGAAGAGATGGAAAATTATTATCTTGCCGACAATTTAATATGATGAAACTAGAAATTGTAAGAGACAAAGCCACTTATTTTTTTAAAAATATAAGCACATGCATTAATTTTTTACGCGTATAGAATAACGCAACAAAGATTTTTTTCCTGGTACTCGGATAGCTGAACTAGGCAAAATAGTTTTCTTTTTACAATGACAATATTTTTTTGAGCAAGAAAGGCTGCCTTAATAATACATAATAATATTAATAGGTTAGAAATACAATAACAAAGAATAAGATTTTTAACCAGATATAAAGAGATCAGATATAAAGATACACATTTTTGTTTGTAATTTTGAACACGTTGTCCCATCCATGAAGCTTAGTCTAGGATTCCATTATACAACACGACTACTAAAATGTTTGACAAACCAATATTTTTAAAAAAGAAATACATATTTTATTAATAAAAACAACAACGGAATATAGGAAATTTTGGAAAATAGTTGAGAGAGGTACACAAGAGAATTGCCTTCTGTAGATACGTCTATTGTTGTGGCACAGTTTCAAGTTTATCTATAAGCTAACTCAGATTAAAAACATTTAATTCCAAAGTATTTTGACAATGAGCAATTACAAACGAATAAGATGGTATATATAATACGAATATATACTAATTACGTGCTCTGCAAACGTGCATACAGTCTTATTTCAATATTGGCTCAAACATTACTAGTTTGGTTTAGCTATTCGAACAACGACTGGTAAATGAAAAAAATTGTGCAACAACACATCTCGTCTAAAACAGTAGTTGCTACAAATAATCTATCAACTATACATATACTAAACTCACTCATAAAACCACTCATTCTCCAATAAAAGATTTTTGACTTGAAAAAGTCGAAATGAAAACATTATATAAAAAGTTACGCGTAATTAGAAGGCAGCTTTCTTGTTCTACATGTTTTTATAGTTTTTTTTAAACATATCGCAAACAACAACGGTCGACCTACGTTCCACGTGACAAAAAATCTCCGGCATTAATATGGCAATCTTTTGTAATAATATCATTTAAAAATGTCTTCCTTTTCATAAGACACATTTATTTATCAAGTTCACACGATCACTTTTTACTTCAACCTACTACCTACCTAATATAGATTAACAGATATGAAGAAAAATCCCTACAATGTGGTTCAACAGATAACCTACAGTGGCAAACTTTGCAAACTCAACACATTTACAAAAAATTTAACTGACTCCCAAATAGCCGTACTGCACCAAATGCATTTTTAATGATCTGATGAAAAGAAGTTTCTTATTTTAGTACACCATAAAATCTTACCCTAATAGATTTGCAAACCTGCCAAATGCATTGTCCAAGTCTTATCCGTACTCCTTACGATACAGTAACAAATTACGCGAATTACTCAATACGTTTATAACCGAGAATCACAGGATTTTAATTTTTTTACAAAATTATTAATCAAAACAATATCAATATAGAATATTTTTCTGTACGCTTTGAAATATTTTCCAATGTTGTGGGAAACGCAACGGACAAATAACCACCACATTTGCAGAAAAATCATTCAAATCGTTACACCACTAGTTAGTGCGCACGGACAATAACTATCCTGCAGTCATGTCACCTTACATACATTAAAACAACCTAAAATTCTTTGACAATTGAGATGACAGAACGATTTACTTTTAACAGATCCAGAATATAGAAAATGTGCACAGTCTCTTTGATATGTCTTGCATAAACTTATTCATTCTAATAATTCCTATAACTATTGACTCAACCTGATTAACTAACGACTTTATAAATGCTGTAAGATTGGGACACAACGATTGCTTTAATTAGAATAACAGAATAATGATTGGGGAAAATCGATTGTTTTTGATAGTTTTCTTTTAAACAACCTACTTCTTGAGTTAACAATTTAAATGGCATCTCTATATACACCTCAAATACGATCACATCCCACAAGACGACATGCACCTACACGTAAGAGGCGTCACATAATATCTTAGCGATGATTTTTGCATTTTTATATACTACAACGTGGATTAGATTAAAGGGACTTGAGAGAAATGAACCAAATGATCTTATGTTTGATAGCACGCATGACTTAACCTCATCAATCAGGGTTTTCGAAAGGCTGCGGGAACAATCTGATCTGTACACTTTAATTCCGCAAAAAACCGTTGGAGAACTCATTAGACGCATCTTGCTCCGGTTGATGGTGAGAATCATAATCTGCAACGAGTCGTTTGATGTGTGATAGTTTTTCATGCAAGTATTGAAATTTCTGCCTTGTCTCTTGGTACTTTTTGTTCCGCTTGTTGGCGTAGTACTCATTGACAATCTGTTCCTTGATTTTCTGTACAAAAAAAGTAAATTGTATGTTATATTGAATCTTTTCCCTCAGAGAAGGGATGATGGCATAAACGCAGAGTAACAAGTTCGGCATTAAAAATTACCTCATAGGCTTCCGATCCTCGTTCTTCTTGACGCAGTCTTTCTTCCAAATGAGCAAACCGTTTTGAAACTGAATCTATCACAGCATGCAGATCACGATACTCAATATATTCAGCGTTGAAATCCTCCTTGTATTTAGTTCGTTGTTCAGGACAGGTGATCGTAGTGTATTTCCTAAAATAATTATCACACATTAAATTATAGGTTGTGCTAGGTTGGCAACTTTCACTTACTTGAAAGTAGTCAATGATATAAATAACATTTAACGTTTACTTACGTAAGGTATGAAGGGTAGTCTGAAGATAATTTAACCGATGATCCATCACTATTTTCAATTTCGTGTTCATCACGATCATCCGTTACGCGTGGGTACTTTTTATCACTTCTTTTTGTTCTATCCTTATTCCTAGATTCGCGTTCTTTATCTTTTCCCCTATCTCTGTCATTTTTCCTTCTATCCCGGTCTCTGTGCGAGTCTCCTTTGTCTCTTGTCACAATAATTTCTATGTTGGGATTCGGCTCTAAGTTGCATTTACCATTTAACCTCTGATTATGTTTAATGGCGGCTGCCGACATATTCATTATTGATTTCTGGTGTAACGCATCCACTTGACTATCCGGGCTCGACTGTGGTGTAGTGTGGAAATTTGTAGTTGAGCTGACACGATTACAACCATTCGTTAAACTAGAACTATTAACAGAATTATGGAGAGAAGAAGAAGTAGGTTCAGATTTCTCAGCAGGTTTATTATTCGCGTTGGAACCGTTGATATGACCGTTATTTGCTGCATGACTGCTAGAATTGTTGCTGTTGTTATTACTGTGGGGGTAGCTGTGGTAGTTCTGTTGTTGACTGCTGCCCAAAGACCCACCACTCGTGCTGCTACCATTTCCACTATCTACAGAATCGGTCTCATCCGAATCTCCTCTGCCGGGTTTCTCACTGTCAGAAAATCCATGTGGATCATTGCCATTTCTTGATTGCCATGAGCTGCCAATACAGACATGTTCATCAAGAACAGTTTCTCCCTGAGACGCGCTGTGATACCCGTTACTCGTAGCCGATTGATGCGACGGGGAGACTTCCATTGGCTCCAAGTTTCCAGCATGGCGGGGACTTTTATGATTATTTACAGGATGAACTACACCAATAGTTCCATTTGAGCCATTATGAGCTGAAAAGTTGCTAGCACTAGTTCCTATAGGACTAAGTCGCTCTGCGATTCGATTGCTTTGCGAGGAAAACTGTGGGGATGAGCCACTAAACCCATCCTTTTCTGGCTTAGAAACTATTTCTCCGCGAATTGTCAAAGTGTTACTACTAATATTAGCATTGGCACCATTTCCATTAGAACTGCTTCCCGATCCAGGTTTCTTAATGTGCGCTACTCTAGACCTTTTCGGGGGAATGTTTCCAGCATAATCTGCCGCGCATTCAGCGAGGATCCCATTTACAGGTCTCTTAATTGCTTTGGACGAATCAGAATTTGCTTCTGGTGGAGTTAATCCTTTATAATTAATCTCACTCGGGCCGCTTGCAGCAACGGAAGATTTTGAATAGTTTGTTATATGACTGTAACTCGACGGAGAATGACCAGATCCCATAGACGAGTTACTTCTCGGAGATAAGCTGCTAGTACCACTTCCGACACTACTATCACTTCCTGGTGGAGTCAAGTTTTGAGGCTTTCGTCTGCGGTGAAAAATAAACATGAGTGCACAATGCTACCTTAATTATTGACTACTCAACATCAACAAAATACGACCAAAAACACACCTTTTCATCAGTTGCCTTTCTTGCTCAGAATAAAAAGGCCAGTCTTCTTGCACATCATTCCAAACGCCTCGGAGTAAGCTATATTCGTTGTCTTTGAAGCTGGAAATTTGCTGGAGTATTGTCATAAAAACTTTCTTATCTCTATCTTTTATCCCATCTACATAAAACAAAAATGGAACCCATTGCAATGTACATGTCATTTTTCCTGCAAGTACAACATAATTTAACCATTAACTCGTAACTTTTCCGTACCACTTTGGAGTCTTTGATATAGTTCTGGCTTTTTATATGGCTTCACTGCTAGCATATGCATTAGTCTTTCCCTGAAAACAAAAAAGAAACCCATATTTTAAGAGTTCATGGATAAGAATTCAGAAGGTTTATTAATTTCACATTGAGTTATCTAACTTACTTAAGTGGCCTCCGTGAAATATCTTGATTTCCACCCCCGGCAGCGTTAACCCCAAGTTTACTATTACTATTATTATTATTACTACTACTATTAGATCCAGTCCCATTCAGCAACGGAGGATTCCCATTGGCAGCCCCGTTAACCACCTTCCGGGGATTATTGTTAAGATTATTACTACTTTTATTGACCGTTGAACCGCTGTTGTAACCGTTAGGTAACTTAACACTACTATTATTCGCGCTGTTGTTGGCAAAGTTAGAAGTAGGCTTGGGTGGCTGGTGACCGACATAACTAGGTGACTTTTCCCGGCGTTGTGGAAGCGGTGGCATCCCTATTTTCTTTTTCACCTTTCTGCCAATGTCTGCACAATTGGACTTAATCTCCTTCGCGCTATAAACACAGGACAAATTATTGATGTAAAAAATAACGCATACAAAATAAAATCAGGGTTCAATATCTCATTTTTTTAAACACACCATTCATTCCTCCTCTCATGCTCGAGTTCATTAAATCTGTGTTGGGTCTGCACGAACACGTCATCATTCGCTTTGACTCGCATTTTATACGATAAGGGACCTGCCGACTCCAGGGATCTAATTTGCAAAAACATGACAAAGTGTTAACAATGATTTTAACAAAATCGAGACAATAATTTTATGATTATAATAAGAATGGGTTATTACCTGGGGCCACATTGCTGAATACATTCGAAACTCCCCTGAGGGCCTTCGATGTCGGTGTTAGTTGAAAGACTGAAGTCAAATGAGTGTCCATTTTCATTGCTGGATGAGGGAATGTGAATATTCTGCAAAACAATTAACAAAATGGGAACATTAGGAACAAATTCGTATTTTTTCCATCTTCAGAACAGGCAGTTGCCGGAGAAAATGAGTACTATGTACATATAATATATAGCCTAGTGAATGGAGCATACAAGCCAATTTAAAATGAGTTATTATATATGCTAGCTAATAAAATATAAAAAATGATGCAGTTATATAACAATGGCAAATGGCATTTTTCCTGGTTGTCTCTCCTTTACCAAAATTATGTGACGTCATAAAGTAGAAAATCGCAAAAAACAAGTAACACATATTAATCAGTAAACGCAAAGGATTATAAAGTGCATTGTTATCTGCACTTCATTAATTATTCAACAAAAAATTCCTACTTCATTGGGATGGAAGATAGTAATGGTTTCCTCGCTATTTTTTTATTAATCCGCAATCCACACACACCTTCAAAACCAACCAATCCATCCATCTATAAAGCTTAACTTTTGTGGTCATTGCTTGACTGTTAAATTACACTCATTTCATTTCCTATATCCATAATATCCCAATTCAAAATTTGAAGTAATAAATACCATGCACCTACCTACTTGACTGTACAAAATATTTTTTATGCACATAAATATTCATAAGATTTATCAGGATAAATTAGCGAATGGTAAATTTGAAAGGGTAAACAAAACTATACTGCTGATTAAATTATTACAGTGTTAGCTAATAACGCTAATAAAAAGGAAAAGATGGTAAAGAGGGGGAAATGATGCCGCATGCTATGTGAATATTATATTCGTAAGTTAGTAGAATATAACAGACACACACATACAAAATATTTTACAACAAGCCACCACAACAGCAAACAAATTTACATTTTTTGCATGTGCATACGTAATTCCTTAAGAATTCATTTTATATAAAAAGAGCCACAACGTACACGGCCACGCTTGGACTGCTTTCTAAAAATTAAATGTTGAAGCATTCCCTTTTGTGGCACTACTACCACACATTGTAAATAAATTGAGCATTACCAGAGATTTCTCAACTTCTCAGGCAATTTTTTTTATAAATTCTGATGCTTTTGTTGAGTCTTTGCTTGGCCCATTATATTCGCAATATCACAACAATAAAACAACAATCACCTCTAAAAGTTTATCCATGGTACATATTATTATAACAATCAAAACGAAGCTGTACGCAATACTCGATTCAAAGAAGACGGAGAAATCTTTTGCAAAGTAAGCTATGCAAAAGTAAGGACAAAAGCACGTAGACAACATTGCACATATTTTTTTTCTGCATTGACAAAAAAATAGCTGCTTACTAACTTCGAAATATGTATATATTCGCATTATAGTCATATACATAAATGTAGTACATTGTAAGTAGTTATACGAATGAAACAACTGTAAACTGCTGAGCGGCGAGTGTAAGAAGAAAATTTGTCCCTTGTAATAAATGATTAGATTAGATAGATGTGACGATGACAAAAAGACACCTTTCTTCTCATGCTAGTAAAAATTATGCGAACACTTTTTTATAATGACTGAGTTGAGTGATGTGATGATGATAATGTTGCAACAACAACAAATGATGCATCTTCTTTTTATATAATGAATCGAAAAGCTGTCGCCTGCCAAATCATCATACAAAACTGATATATAACCGACATAAATTCAGTAATACTTCTGCATTTACATATATGTGCACTGTATACTCCTTCATTCATTTTAATCTATTCAATATCTTAATTCTAGTTCTTTTTTCCTTTCAATTTTCAACACTCATATTTAAAGTACTCGTTCCTTCAAGTTAATGATTGTAATAATCAGACAAACTTTCTTAATCATAGTCTGGTGTTGAGTGGAAGTGGACAATGAAAGATGCTAAACCGAACAGGATGAACCGAATGGATCGATAACGAATTTTATAGCCCATTCATAGCAATAAGCAATTCCTTGGCGTGTTAGCGTGTAGTATAAAATTTTACAATGACAAGAGTTGGAAAATCCTTTTCCTCCACAATAACACATCATTTTATTGCGAATACATTTAAATAAAATGACGTCAGTGATATTTAGCGAGATAGTTCAATACTAACTGGTTTGCAAAAACGTCGTTATTTTGGCCATGACTTAATTTCGGTTTAATCGGTTTAATATGTATTGTGTGGAAGTGTGCAAAATGTAGGACAAG
>JAHZMV010005546.1:0-10758 GCA_027743765.1 Coecobrya sp. COE2
CAAAAATACAAAAATAAATTGCACCGGCTGAGATTCGCACCGTCCAGTAACCAAAAAAAAGCGAGACGCTAACCACTCCGCAAACTCGACGTATTGGTGGAAGCGAGAAATTATACATCATATGTTGCAATTGTCCACAGACACACGTGCAAGCGTAAACCCAATGCCATGGCCTCGGCCACTTTCTGATCTTGTTGCGATGTAAAGAGGGATAACATGGTAGATCGTGATATAAGTGAGGTTGATGATCGAATGAATGAGGATGAAAACAGCACCAAGTCATCTGGCTGCCTCTGTTTTCCGTCAGATTGTTTGTGTTGAGTGGAGGGAGCACCACGAATTACGGGAGTTTTATTCTCCAGTGTCAAATGACTTCTCAGCCGTGGTCAACTTAATGGTGTAAAAGTTAGTTGATAAACGTTAGTGACTACTAAAAAGGTGCCGAAGACTTTTAGAGATTATAAAATGTATCGATCAATTAAAAAAGAATGTGTATTATTTTGAGTGCAATAGTGTCTTTTTGTAACTGATACTTCCGTTAATTTCTGCTAATCAGTTGCTAAATATGGCCGTTTGCGTTTGTGTAATTGGCAAGGACGTAAGGCACTATAATATTATATTAACTAATCGTGGGAAAATGAAGTTAATTATTGATTATTCTTAATTTTTCTTTGCTAGAATGGTCCAATATATATGAAATCTCGGTCAAGAGGGGATGAAGTAACACAAATGTCCGAGCTAACAGTAACTCCTGAACAAGGGCTTCGTGGCATTTTGGCAAATACGGAGCTCCAATACAATTTCATTGTTAGTTCGGCGTTAGATATAATTGAAGAGAGGGTGTTGGCAGGTGGAACTTCTGCTGCTGGTTATAAAGGCAATCCGGGTGTTCCTGGAGCAAGTAGTGGTCCTTCGTCACAAGGTGGAATTGATGGACAGCCTCTGACCACAAGAGAATTGTACCTAGGTGCCCTTACTGCTCGGGAAGAATATAAAGTGTAAAGAAAAAATAAATACTGTCAAAGTGCTAAGGAGAATGTAATGCATTAATTAATTAGAGCTACTTTTGTTTTCCAGGTACGGATATATGACGAATACAAAGATTAAATTTGTGATTGTCATTGAAGAAACCAACATTCCATTACGGGAGAACGATATTAGAACGGTAAGTTGCCAGTGCACCCTAATAAGTTAATGCAGCAATAATAAACCTTTTCCAGGCAAGTAACACATTGTGCTTAATTTTGTTTCTTGTGTTTGTTGTAGATGTTCCGAAAATTACACAGCGCATTTTGTGATTTAATGTCAAATCCCTTTTATTTGCCAGGATCAGAGATTAAGTCAAAGTAAGTCCAATAAACTACTACTATGAACTATCTTCATTGTTCATTATGTATTACTCAAGCTACAATTTGGTATTCTACTTAAAATATGTATTACAGTTACATTAACATTATTTTGTTTTCAGACGATTTGACGCTGTTGTAACGTCGATTATGAGTGGACAGTAGCCCAATATATAAAATTTTTTGTATAATTTATTTTATCCAAGAAATGCATTCGAAAATAAAATTGTTTCTCACTATAACTAAAACAAAAGAATTACTTGACTTTTTCAAGAGCCTTCGTCAATAGTTCAGTTAAATTTCCAATAATTGTCCTGGGATCTTCTTCTAATCCTGCAGTCACCATTGCATTGGCGAAGAGCTGTATAATTAAAATATGATCCATATTCTATTCTATAAATAACTCCAAAAAATGTATCAAGGTGTGAAGGTTTCCTATTACCTGATTAGCAAGCAACTTTGCCAGTTCTGGATCTGAGTCCTTAAGTGCACTCAGCTTTTTGGTAAGAGGGTGCCTGCATATATGTAATAAGCATTTAGTAACGATAATTAAACATCGCCAGAATCACTTTCTACTTTATATGCAGAAGGTTTTATTAGCCAGTCTTACGTAACGCTGACTTCCAACTGAGGCTGCAACAAGGAATAGCGTACTTCTGGAGTCATTTGAGCTGACTGAGTGCGAATAAAGTGGCGAGCTGCTGCCATTTCTTCTACTGTTACCACACAGGGATGATTTGCCAATTTCTGTGTAAATTTCACACTGTGGGCACGTCCTTTTAAATTGAGCTGTAACCAGCCTAAAAGACTTTCTGCTTCCAGTTTTGTAACACCTCCAAGGGCTGTAGAAGACAAAAAATGTACACATATTCAGTCGCAACGGGATAAAATAAAAACAAAGGCAGGGACCTGCAAGGAATTCAACTTTTTACTTACGAAGGGCATCCATATTGACATTTTCCTTCATTTGTCGCATCTCCTTTTCCACTGAGGTAAGAGGTTTCCTATCAAATTGTCGCAATTGAATGAGAACCATTTCATCGTAAGGTTGGAAGCAGTATAGAACCTCAACATTTTTCTCTTTCAGGACTTCAAGATACGGGGAGCGTTCTGCTAGCTCACGACTGAAAAACAACAGAATTTCTAGTTGAAACATTGGACTACACCTAAATTTTTGTCAAACTGCGGTATTAAATCTTACCTTGGTGCTGCGAGGTAGTAGACGTCTTTCTGAGCTGCTTGCATGCGACTAATGTATTCCGGTAGACTAACCATTTCTCCGGGTGCCTTTGCTGAAGATTCGAATCTTAAAACCTTGGCTATATCTTCCTGTGGAAGTAATAATCGAGAATTATAGACATAAACCAGTAGTATTATTTAATTGCAAAAATGTTGATGCTAGCTCCCAAAGTTGACAGCTATGCATAGCTATGTGTGTATACCTTTATAACTTGTTCCGCTTCGCTAAGAATTCCTTCCTTCAAGAAGATGGAATAGTCAGTGTAAAACTTCATAAACGCTTCCGGTTCTTTCTGAGATCTATCATGAATGAATCGGATGACTCTGTTCACAACGACTGTACGCAGTTTTCTACAAAGAGTAAACACATTTACACAATTAAATAGTATGGTAATTAGAACAATGCAGTTATAATATAGTCAATAGGCTCTATATTATATAATTAATTTTTTACCGAATGAGTGCACTATCTTGAAGTAATTCACGACTTAAATTTAAGGGAATGTCCTCAGAGTCCACAACACCTGCAAATGACAAAATAAAATTCAAATCCAATGTACCTACCGTAATGATTATATCCGAGAGATGTATTAACTTCATAAATTTATTTTACCTTTCAAAAATCTAAGCCAATTTGGAATAATGTTATCAGCCTTGGTTTTAATCATGACCTTCCTTGAGTACAAAGCTACTCCAACCTTTGCTTCTTTCGTCATGTCAAAAAGACCTGACACGAGACAAAAAAATGCAGGTTTTTATATTCAATATTTGAAGTTGATAACTAGATTTGCGAAATAAATAAGCTAATAGGTATTTACCAGGTTTTCCCTCAGGAATATAGAGGACACACCGCAAACTTAATGGTACATCAGTTGAGAAATGCAAAGTAAATCGGGGACGGTCATACGGACCACCGATAAAATTGTAAAATTCATCATGCATGCTAGCTGTCACCGATTTAGGATCCATTAGCCACAGAGCCTAAAATAAAATATTCAGTTCATTTTCTTTCTTAAAATTCTCTAAAGTGAAAGCAATTAATCTATTTTTTTTAAATAGTAATTACCTGAACCGTGTTGATTTGTCTACCATTCAAGAAAATCGGGTTGCCCACAAAATTGCTGTACTTTTTAATTATACCTTTGGAAAATTAACATAAGTATCTGAAGTTTTTTTAAATGACCAGCATATACTTTTTTTAAACAAAATACTTACTTAGAACTGACTCCTCATCACTAAACTGCCTGTGGTCGGTTTTCAAATGCAAAACAATTTTTGTCCCTTCTTGGACACCGTCAGCCTCTTGGATTTCGTAGGTCCCAGAACTAAAAGAAACATTGATTAATTCTAATTAAACGAGCACAAAAGCAAAAAAATGCACGAAACGAATAACTTTTAAGATACTATTTAAGATTGGGATCGGCTCCCTGTGCATCCTTCAATTTTTCCATGAATGCCTGTAAAACAATCACTACTTATTTAACTGTAATCAATGATGAAAGGAGAGACAAATCTTTTCAAGTTCAACCTTACCTTTGTTCCAGACTTGGCGATAGTTCCCAAGTTTTCCACCATCTCTTCTTTCGACAGCCCAATTCCAGTATCCTGAAGAAACACAAATTACAAACCATATAAACTATGCAATCATAATCATAAAGGCAACGATGCATGTTGTGAATTTTAAGGTTAACGGTTAAATGAGCTACCTGAATGGTAAATGTTCGAGCTTGCTTATCAGTAGCAAGATGGATTTCCAATGGGCGATCAGGACTAGTTAAACTTTCTCCAGATTTTGATAAATAGCGGAACTTCTCCAGTGCATCGCAAGCATTAGATATGAGCTCTCGAACAAAAATCTATGAGATTAAAAAAGGCTACCTTAAGTACATATTCAGTTTACATTACCAAACATGCAAAATATTTTCAAAAACCATTACCTCAGACTCTGAATATAACGATTTGGCCACAATATCAAGAAGCATTCGAGTTTCCGCCTGAAATTCACGTTTCTCTGCACTGCCTGTATAAAGACGAATACAAATGAACTGATAAACCAATCCTTTCCCATTTAAAAAACCTCATATTCATTCATAATTTTCGAGCACCTTACCGGTAACCTTTTCATCATTCTTAATAATATTGTGAACAGCATCTATCGTTTCCGGTTCCGGCTCCGTTTCTTGCACTTTCTCTTCAGTCGCAGAAGAGGAGTAATTTCGGTACTTATTCGGAGCCGAAAGCGACGGAGAATGAAGACTTGGCCATGCAGATTGATAAGATGACAATATTACAGGATGCTTTCCTAAAACACCTAAAAAATGAAACACACAGATTAATTAAGGTTAACAGATTAAATGGCACTGACATTAGTCCCTGTGTGGACACAAATAAATTGCAAACCAATTTTAATCAAGTTACCATTGTATGCAATTCCTCTTCTGGATAATTGTTGCAAAACTGCTCCTCCTCCTCTTATGCGTCTGCAGTTAATCAACACTGCTCGTCCAAGGGCTGACATTTTGACACTTTGACACCGTCTGTGTCAGAGACTTAACGGTCACGGATATACACTTAAAAATAACTTGGTTTATTGGTTATCTTGCAATTACGCTATATACGGTTTTTCGTGGTGGTGGATATACTATGTTGTTCCAATTCAACCTTATTCCAATCTAAAAATGTTCCAAATCAACTGATGAAAATGTTAGCTAATTGCTGGAAATGATTTATTTGCATGTTAGGAAGTCGGAATATTACTGGAATTTGGTATGATGCAAACAGCCTATGCACCCATGTGATAAAGACTTCCAGGTTTCAGTTCGCGGTTTCCAACATCCCATTGGGGCCATTTGAACTACTGGACACAGTAATTGGAATCGGACCATGGAGCAGTTTTGGAACAAAGGATCAAAGGACCGTTGTTGTTGCATTGTCAGTCTTTAACAAAACAATGCAAACGAAGGAGTATAGGTAAAATTAGGTTAGTCCAATGGAAGTGGAAGTGGAAACAATGCAAAAATAACTTGAATTTATACCAGAAGGTGTATCAATAAAGAAACAGAAAGATTTTTGACAGAAAGATAAGGAATTAGAAGGATCGTACGAAAATCCATGAGTTAAGTTTCTTTAAATTTGTTTCATTATTATAATTCATGCAAATTTGAAGATATTTGTAAAACTACAAACGACCATAAAGATTCTATAAATTTTTTTTCATGAGCTGTGTTGAAATTTACGTTTGAACTTTTAACAATTAAGCTTTGTACTACTTCTAATTTTGGCATTTCTAGGTGGTTACTTTCAAATCGCTGCATTTTTCATCTTTTCATCACCATTTTCATCATGTATTGAATAGTAAGTAATCTTTTGTAATAATTATATAATAACTTTCATATTTAGCATATTTCCCGTTCTTCCCTTCTGCAAAAATGCATAATTTAGTAGGAAAGTGTGTTAAACTATGGAAGTAAAGTTAAGCTATTGCTATTATACTCCAAACTTGATTTAATTAAGCTACTTACTTTAACCAAATGACCTTAATCCGATTTGCTTGTCATAATTTGACTAAAATTGGATTTAAATTTCATTTCCGGTTGCGCTACCTGAAGTATTTTTGTACGACAATTAAATACATTTTTCTAATTCAAACTTTATGCAAAGAGGTTTAATCATATTCTTTAGCAAACATCGGAAATGACACGGTTGTCATTTAGTTTAACTTATACGTTATTTGCATAATATTTTAATAAGAGAAGATATGATAAATTTCCTTCTGATTAGTTTCTTTCTTTAAAATCGATTAGCCTTCAAATACACACCCGCAGCTTGTTAGTTTGTATGTTAGTTAAATTTTTGAAGTTCAGTCCAGTCCAGTCCAGTGAAGAAGCTTTGTTAATTGCTCGGAGGACTCGAACCGGGTAACTTCATTTTGTAAAGTGGTTATAAACGGTAAGCTACTCGCGGAAAGATAGGCGAAGATATATTTTTCGTTATCATTCATCATTTGACGTGGAATCCGAAACCCAAGACGTCAGGTAAGTTCTGATTTAATATATCCGAATTTGAGGTTAATTTGCAACGTTTCTACTGATCTAATTTTTGGAATTTGTTTTTGTCGTTAGAAAGTGGACCCTTCTGCCTTCAACAACTTTGGATGACAGTCAACCGATGACAATTGTTGGATAGTGTTTATTACAAAATAATTGCAGATAGATATTATATTTTATACATGTCAAATAATACGGATAATATTTTTCTAATTCGATTCGATTAATTAATATTGATTTCGTGGATTGATTCGTTTTAGTGATCTGGTCAAAGAGAAGCGATGGATTCCAATAATGGACGTTTGATACAACAAGCTCTGTCTTCAATGCAGGCGAGAATTCAAAATGTTCAGAATTACCAATTTCGGGTTCCGAATGCGCCCCGGGTCAGACAACGGCTGAATCTGCCACAACAACGCCAAGAAAGTATTATTGTTCGAAGTCTCAACCCCGTCATTAGCAGTGTATCTTCAAGTATTCAACCACGTCAGGCGAATCAATCTCATGTCATCCGACTGGGGGGAGTTCATCCAAACTCGCAGCATTATGGCATCACTAGACTAAATCAGGTCAATTTGGAATACGTAAATGTTTCCCGACAAGCCTACAATCAGGACAATGTCGAAACTGTATTTTTAAGTCATACACGTCAAGGTGTAGTGGTTCAGCGTCGGACTCCTCAAATACAGCACCCTATAAATTCTGACCAGAGTTTCATTATCCGCAGCCCTCAATTTCACCAAAATCAGCAACTTCAACTAAGAAGTATGGAACAGTATAATGGAATGCATTTGCTGAGATTTCCAGGATCTAGAATAGTGGCTCCAGCAACAATGCAGCACCCTCAATCCCAAGATTATCGCGATCACCACAGCGTTCAGTTTAATACACTCAGCAGCAGCAGCAATGTTTCATCAACGAATCTAATGATTGTACCTGCCAATCTACCTCTACAACTGGAACAACCGTCTCAATTGCATTTTCCTGTAGGAGCAAACTCTAGTCCAGAACGAGGAATTATACGAAGCCCGCAACGGTTTATTCTGCTAAGGCAGCACCAGACGCAAAACGTCTCAAGACTTGGACCGACACCACATCCAGCACTTGCTCAGCAAAGAATGAATGTTCCACACCAATTCCGCGTTCCCATCGTCAGACCGCGAAATACTGGACCCGCTACAGCAGTACCTGGGCCTTCTGGCGTTATTATGCCTCGTGTTATAATGCTACAACCCTCCAGGCGTCCGCCAGCACAACAGTTGCAATTTCATCAGCTTCCAGGCCTGAATTTTAATCGCGCCCAGGAACAGGAGTCAAATGATGAAATAAACGCAGCGGAAACTGTAGAGTCAGAAACGGCAAATGCCGATAACGTCTCCACCGAAGCTGATAACTCAAGCACTCAAACGAAAAAAGCATCTGGTTTTACTGGTGGTAAAAAACGGAAAAATCAAGATAATGATACATCAAATGATGCTGAGACCAGTCAAAATGATAATTTCCTTAAAAGAAGGAGGAAGAAGCCTGCGACAGAAGTTCCTGACCAGTCATCCAACAGCGAAACAAATGAAACAACCGGGGAAACAGGGATCCAAGCCGAGGGGGAGCAAAACGCGTCAAACTCAGATTCTGCTGCTCAAAAGACACCGATAACACCAGCCCAGCGCTTACTCCAGGTTGAATTGAAGCAGGCCAGTAGAAGCTCCATATTTCAAAATGGCGTTCGCATTTCTATCGACAAAAGTCGATGTCACTCTCTAGGGGTCTATGTTTTTAATGTGTTAGTTTTGGAAAAGGAAAATTGCTCTGATTATCCACCTGTGAAACTACAAATTACTGAGGACTACCCAGCGGAAATTCCTGTGTTTTTGGATTTTCAGCCAATTGCTTGTTCCATAACCAATAAAAGTGCGCAGTTAAAAAATATCTTTACTTTTTCATTCATTTATCTAATCTTGTTAACAATTATTCATAATTTTGTCTTACAATACTAATCATAATATTTATTGTTCTATTTTTATTTTCAGGAACAAGACAACGATTCGAGCTAGCAGTAAAATTTCTCAAGAAAAAAATTTGCCACATGCAAGAAATTCAATTTAGGATTCCCATGCTTATATTTTTCTGGTCGGTGGCTCTCAAGCAAATGATAGCAGTGCCACAAAGTCGTTTCAATCCCAAGTCACAGAAGAAAAAGGAGCCTCCAACAAATAACAGCAATTTTGATATGGATGGAGTTGTGGTATCATTATGAGCCGGACTTTTGGAAAATAAAATGGAAGCATTGAAGTTAGTTTGTGAAAAGTAATGAATTACAGATGAGGCAAATTTATTTGAGTATTTACATAAGATATTATATACGAATTTTTATCAGATTATTTGTTGTTTCTAAATAGATGTTATATAATATAAGTGTTGTTCATTTAAATAAATTGTTACCAGTTTTATAAAAGAAAGTACATCAATAACTTCATATTTTGCTCATTACCCCGTTTTATTTCGATCGCATTGTACTTTTAAACAACATCCAGTAATCCCTGCATTTACTTCACTGTATTAGTGATTTAGTGCACTTGAAATGATTTAGTCAGTATGATAATGTGTGAACAAGGTTATAATTAATATTTTTATGTTAAATTATATTTTGTAACATACTTTAACGATACTTGTTTCATAGCTTTCTATAGAGTTATGAGAGAAAGCATATCCGGTTTTTCCCATTCCGGATGTAAATTGTCCATAGCAAAAAAAAGCCTACATCAAAGCGCAAACAAAAAGGAAGTAGCTATAATATTCTCACTGATCACACCGTCATGAACACAGGATCCATGTCATATTTGTTTACAATGTTAACTTATCATTATAGGTAATTTAGTTATTATGCATTACAATCATTCAGCAATTTTCCGACACCGTCGTCGGTTTCATATCAACCGAACAGGGTTTAACCTCACAGAAGGAGAAGTAATGTTTGGTGGGCTTTGAGTAAGCTTGCATTTTACTTGCATGTTTCACTCACATTCAGTTTTTTGTATTATTCGCATGCAAAAATGTTAACATTTGGTGAAGGGAATGACATGATGCCATCCTTAATTAGTATGTCTGACATAAATTATCTTGGCATATCAGTGGAAACAATCTCTGAAATAATTTTTTTCTTGTATGGAATATGAAAGGTGTATAGCGACATATTTGATCTTTGGTATATATGTAAGTACCTATACAACAATTAATATCTGTTGTTGGTATTCCCATTTATGATGCTTCCAGATAGGGCGGAATGTGGAACCTATGGTACATAGTATGTATGATGAAAGTGATTCATGTATGCATGCAAGAAAATATTAACGTGTTCACGACAATGCTTTTTTGTGTAGAAAAGAAAGGTTAGCTTTTCTTTCATGTTTCATGGGAGTAAAAATTAATAAAATTGCTGACTATTTAGTTTGCGTTCATGTCTATGTCAATATTTATCTTTCTTGTTACTTTTAGTTGGCTATGAGCTTCCGGCTGGTTTTTATAGGGGATATGGGTTCCGTTCAGATCAAAATCCAAAAAGCTCATATATACATAATATTAGCCGAAATACTAGGGTTTGCCCATAATGGCGATCTATTTATCAGCGTATCCATATATGACAAATCATGCAAGCATCCAAAATTATATATAAAGATGGAAAGATGACCTGACCAATTTCTATGTGAATTTATAAAGTACCAAACTTTGCCGATGAAAAGCAGCGTCCTTTAAGCAAGGTAATGTCAGTATATATGTAGGTGTAGGTAACTCCCTTTATCATAATTAGGTACTTTTAGTTTCAGCATTATTTAGTCGAGAGTCGGTTCGGTTCACGTGACGTGATCCCGTTTTTTCATTCACTTATCAACGTAGGCGTTCCACGTAAATCAAGCCATAAGATTCAATATACCTGGAATCTACATACTACTTTGAGTCCATTTACGTTTGGAAATAATTGGATGAAAATGTGTTCAGTGAAAGCATACTGAAAAAGCGAACAAGGTTAAATAGTGAATTAAATACAGGTATATGCATGACTTTTACTTCCCACTCCAGTTGATCTTGTGGCTTTAACAAAGGAGGAGGCTGATGAGTAGAAAATATCCTCA
>JAHZMV010005547.1:0-10013 GCA_027743765.1 Coecobrya sp. COE2
GATCGATATCCGTCAATGGAGAGAGAGATAAAAAGTTTCAACGCGTCCTATATAGGTACATCATTATTCATTCACCAATTAATTATGGAGTAGCAGCAGCAACAGCAAAGTGCCCTAGCATTAATTACTAACTTAAGGCACAACGTATTAACTGTAGATTACATATAAATGAAAAAACATGGTCTTTTTCGAAGAAATAAAACATCAGCATGACTCACGCCCCTTGCAAAAGTTCCATAATATCTAATATGAATCAATAACATAATACAACTGAAATGAAATAAAATACTTTGAAAAACGCATGCATCAACAAATCATGCATATAAACAGGATAAAAATACGAACGTGTTACACAAAACGGTACAAACTCTCTCTATATTATACAATGCTGTTATGGCTTTTTCCAATTTATCTGTTTATGTACTTGATTGTCATTTGCTTCGTAATACCATCATGATTGCATATTATGAAAGTTCAAAGGTAAATATTTTGAACGAAAACACGCAAAGAAAAACGCACGCACATATTGATGTACAATATAATACGGTCCATCCTGTTGATGACTACGATTTATTACACACTCTACTTTTCCAATGCATTACTTTACCAGGTATACCCAGACACAGTCCAAAAACTGTTGAGCAAAGAACGTTGACTTTTAAACAAGTATGCTTTCATAGAACCCATGCTGATGCTTGATTTCCGTACTTTGCGATACCATTTTGCTGGACTCCTGCTGCAAACACGAAGGACAAGTGCGATGGAATGGAACGTTATGAAAATAGACATTGGAAAGACATAGCATCTTGTGTGGTTGTTATTTACTGTATCACTACACTATCTACAAGGACAGGACAAAATGCTTATGCATATCAAAGAAAAGAAATCTCTAAATACAAAAAAAAATGATTTACGCTCCAATGATAAAGCTTTTACATATTATTTACATTTGCTTCAAATGCCAAATCTTATTGCGTAACATTGACTTTTAAATGACTTTTTATTGTGTAAAATTTCAGTATCTTACATATTTAAGGTCCTATAACAATTTCTATAAATAGTTGTAAAAGATCAAGGCGAAATACGATAGGATGCGAGCGAAACAGTCATCATGATCCTATTAGTATAATTATTTGATACATTATACATCTTTGCCGCATAAAGATGTCATTTTTCTGACTTTTGATTTGATTCTAAAAACAGTCTCAAACTGTTTGTTGTTCTATCTGCCAAAGTGCCAAAGTAATAATTACATAATAACATGTTGAATGAGACTCTAAACGTTTTTTAGTTTCAAATCAGAGTTCAGTGTGCTTTATTGCCTACGTTCACGTTTTATGTCTCCTCTGCAGTTATAAGAACTATATACCTGGTTAACCGATTGCGTAGATAGCGCATAGTGGATACACTTAACGAGAAAAAGAAAAACACTACAAAAATCCACGAAGGTGACGTACAAAAGGTAAATAAGCCAAACGTTTTGCACAAAACAGAAATATATTAACGATAAACTCTGATAGTTTTATAATGCATGCTTTTTTTGTACACGGTGCATACTTAACATGTACAATCATAACTTGAATGTAAGATAGATAGCTGCTCAGAGAATAATACGTTATTCTCTTGTTTGGTGTTTTTTACACTCTTACTTTTAATGGAAAACCCAACTGCAAGCCAAACCAATATAGCTTGATAGTATGCTCTTGTGCTTGGCTTAACATTGATTGCCACAGGACTAACATTTTAAAAATCTGTTGTTAGCTGCTACTACGACATACCCACCTTAGTAAGCAGAAACGTTCTGTTCATACCATCACATTTGTTGCAGAGTAGCTAGGCTGCTAGAGCTGTAACACTGGTAGAGGTGCCAGTAAGGAAAACGCAAAAGAGAAGATTGGCATTATGCGCATATTATAGAGATGAGAAGAACATGCATTTAAAAAACGACAACGAGAATGTTTATCAAAAGAACGATGAGTCATCATCGCGAAATTATCTATACGAATAATACATGTATGAATGCATACAACCGAATACGCAGTAATAGCGTCATGTTATGTAGAAGTTGAGGTTTTGCAAGTAGTTTAATGCTTAAAACTTACGTTTTTTAAGGATTCACATGAACTTTCATGAAAATGAAACCTGAACGTTGACATGCGCAAATTCCTACTACTAGCCTAGTTATCTCATTTTAAGAGCTTTCAAAACGTTTCTTCTTCAGCTCTGTAAGTATATATAAACTGAGAGAGTGTTTTGGGAAAGCATCATAAGTTCAATAGAACTAGTCCAGTACTCATTGATCTCATCCTTACAGAGATCCAAGTGTTCAACAAACGCTAAAAAAGTTTCCAACTTTATTTATTTTCTTGCACATATTTTTATAGTCACTTATTTGTCTAGTGAGTTCACTACTGTGATACAAAAATATGAGGAAAAGTACAAAATCAAATAAAAATCAATCCACTAGTGAAGATTTTTCCATTTCTCAAAAGGACGAACTTCCCGGTGTAGATTACAAAAACAAGTTAGGACCCCGATCATTACGGCATAATAGACTGAATCTGAGCACATCCGAAGGTGAATCCCGTTTCTTGCACTCTGTGACGAAAGAATTGGCCAAAAAGCAGAACATTCATAAAATCCAGAATGCCTTCCAGCAACAAGCCCAACAAAGCGCATCGTCGACCGCTTTGGCTTCCAAGCAGGTTTGGTGCACAAACCAAGAGATTTCGGTGAATTTTTCCTGTCCCCTGGATGGTGTCAGTGCACCTTCCTATATTCAAAAATGGCGAAACGCTGATCTGATCAAGGAATTACCTGTGAGAAACTTGGAAGAGGATCCTGATCATGTTGGCACGCCCATCGAAGAGCACGCAAGGCCTTCGGTGATTGCTGTGAATATGAAGTGGAAGAATGGAGTTCAGGTGAAGCAATGCCATAAGTTTACAACACGGACCAGACAACTGGAACCTATTATGAGGAAAACGGAGTTTGATTACGAGACGAAAACGAAATTCTCCAAAGAGGTGGAGTCGGCGTGTGAAGAATTGTTTCCGGATTGCAGACAGGAACTCATGATATTGGACGGAAATGACAGCCATGGCATGTTTAGCGGAGGTAGTGCTGGTGAAAGCGGAAAAAGTGTGAAAGCTGCGAGGTCAGACAAGCTGCAAGAGGATGCATCCCCCTCTGTACCCTACACAGGGAACAATGGTGATCCTCACACCAGAGAATGGAAGGAGTTTACTGACATGGAAGAGCACAGGATTTTGGTGATACCTTCCTACTCCAAGAATGGTTTTGACATGGATCTCAACAAGCAGTATCAATTTCCCTATCAAGCCAAGTTTGTCATTGGAAGACGAGCATATCATCACAAATTCATTCTCCGGCTCCCTCTATCCGACTCTCCCCAACACTATGGACTGATTTTCACCTTTTCGGAAGATCCAAAGGGCCACTCCAAGCTGAGGATTAAATCATTGCTGACGGTTTACAGTATTCGTCCTCAGACTGCAAAGTATGCTTGTTTGGAATCTTATGAAGTTGACGAAGAAGCTGCTGCCGGTGATGGTCGTCAGACATCCAAATCTCGTTCCAAGTCCAATCAAAGCACTAGAGCTGCTAAAAATGCTGTCCAGTTGCTTTCGGACAATCTACAGGAAGAAAAGGTTACTGCTTCATGCATGAATACATATGACCTGAGAAGAGAGTTACCTCAACCTGGACAAACTCATGTTCGGTTTCACAGACTGTATGATGATTCTTTGACGGGCAAGAAGGAAAAGAAGAAGCAGCAAATACGAAGAAATATTAAAATGGAACAAGCTCGCTCTTAAATTTGTCATTGCAATAAACTCAAATAAACACTGTTTCTGATTCAATGTGAATAGTCATAAATAAAGTTGTCTTGATTGAAATAACCTATATAATGATTTATTCCATGCCTGTTTTATTTTGATGAGTATTAAATATATTTTATTATTTGTAAATAGACATACCTATTCATATAGTATATTGCATAGTGCATTCAACATTCAGCTCATTATATAATATCATGTTGTACAATTATAATAATCATAATAATCCATCCATTCATGAATTGAATTACCTAGTTTAGAGTATTACATTTCTTCATGATTTTACTGTTGGATAAGGTTAAGTATGGCTGTTCTGTAGTCACCGGAAGTTTCAGACTCCACAGCTTCATACAGAGTTCTCCCATACATCCTTTGATAAACATTTTTAATGAATCCTAGATCAATCTCAGATCTGGAAACTATTATCCTGATGAGGGTGGAATCATCCGTGCCGAGTCCTGTGAAATTAATATACATAGTCATTGGAATTTCAATGTTATTCAATAAATATTTTGAGTTTTAATTCTCTAAAAATATCTATGAATACTCACCTTTCATTGCAAGTTCAAGTTTCTCAGCGTAATAATAGCATTTCCCAAAAGAACATTTTACTGCATAAGTGCAACAAATCAATGTACATTTTAATATGCAAATGTAATAGTAAATACTTAATTAATATTTAATAAGATCAATCAAAACCAATCGTTCATCTTATTTTTAAAACTTACCAAGTGTTGAAATTGCTGTTTTCAATTTTCCAGAAAACTCAGAGTCAACTGCTTCAAGTAAAGTCTTTGAAGAAATCTTTTCATATTCTTTAAAAATTAAACGAAGCTGGCCCAATGATTCATGAGTGAGAAGTACCACAAAAACTTCTTCCTCGGTGCCCCATTTTCCTTCACCTTTAGAAGGATCAAAATTATATTTCTATATAAAATAGTGGTAACTTTTTCATATTCCATTTATAAATTTTATTTTGATATATACCTGCTGCGAAGAGCTTTTCGGCTTGATCCCTTGCTTTGTCGGGATAAATATTGTCCTCATCCCGAACACCCTGTATTATTATGATTAATACCTTATCAATTCTATACACCAGCCTTCTTGTCAATTTCTTCAATTTATTTTATTCAGTCATAAAAAATTTAAACAATATTTTAAAAGCAGTTAACGGTTAATTGCAAAATTGCATTCCATGGAACGATAAAGGCTTACTGTTAAGCCTACCGTAAGAAGCAAGATGAGAAGCCTCTTATAATCTCCTGTGACCTCGCTCACAATAGCGTCCTCCAAAGATCGCCCATATTTCTCTTCATATGTCTCGGCAATCTCCTTTATTTCGTCATTTGAGCGTGTGCATAAAATCTAACAAAGGAGAGATTTAAGCAAATTCATAATTACTAATGGCCGATTTTACAATAAAATTTTAACCGGGTTAATATACCTCCGTTAAAACTTCACAATCTTTTCTGAAGTCAACGGTAAGATCCTTTTAAAACATTATTATTCAGAATGACCCTGCATATTCGTTTCCAAAATGTCATATATAACAGAATAACATGATAAAAATATGTAACCTCACCCGGCCAAATGTCAACTTGAATGATCGAGAGATGGATTGCCGTTGAGAGTTTGATCGTTTTGTAATAATGTCGATTATTGCATCTTCATCCGTACCAAACCCTGATTTAATAAAAAAAAATTATTTAAATGAAACCAAGTTTATTATACATTTTCATTTTGAGTATACTACTTGAGTTAATTAAACCTTTCATTGCTGCGCGGAGAGCTTTGGCATCAGTAGTGGCATCGAATAGGGAATAAGGTACAACGGTAGGTTCCTGAAAATAAATATCATTATATTGAGCTATTTGATGGAATTGGGGTAACGGTACATTGCTTTTAGTAGATTGAGCAGTATATGTTTTCCCAATAAAGTAACTTACTAGTTGCTCTTCACCAGACATTTTGAAAATTAATAAATTCGAAACTGTGAAACTTGAACACGACACTTTACACTCAAGCAAGAATAAATGGCAGGAATATTTACTTTATTCTACTGTCAATTTCAGTAAGGTTTTCTTTATTTTGATTCACTATTTTTAATTTATTGTACAACAATTTGAATTGCAGAAGAATATTAATACACACGATTTAAAAGTAAACTACAATTTCTGATGTACAGAACTGTGTACTAATAAATTGTCATGTTAGGAAAAGTCGGTTTCTTAAATACGGTTTATGATGAATGCGTTATTTGAAAAATATATTCTTCTTCCATCCTCCCCTCTTATAAATACATTTACATCCCAACAACAAACAATTCGACATTTTATAGGTTCACGTTGACATTTCATTCATCTTCTTGCATACTGCATATTGCCTCGAACGAAACCAAGAAAGGCTTTGTCACGGCATATGCAAGTTTCCAATCATCAGGATAAAAGTAATCTTCATTTAGACAGCCTGATTAATCTAATCGATAAACCAAGCCTGAAAAATGTTCACTGAAGAAAACCAAGAAAAAAATATTTTGCTAAGTATTAGGTATAGAAATGTTTGCATTTACAGACAAACGCTATTTTATTGGAGTCTGTGCTAGTGCAGTGTAGCTAGTCGGAGTGAAGTACTGAGATTATCTACGATCCTTACAATCTTACATGCTGACACAAAGTAAAGTAATGCGATCCAAAAAATAAAATATTCTAACTGATTTTGTGTGCATTGACATTTCGATACCCTTATCGCCTGTCCAGTGCTTGAGTCCTACCATGAGTAAAATTGTGTTGACGGCAAAGCGAATAGCTAGCTATTTAGATTTGCTTTCTTTACGTCCTGTACTGTCAAAGTTTTTACTATTTACCTTTAGCATATAAAACGACAAGAAATGTTTTCCATATTTCCATAATATATCTCCACACTCCGGATGTTGAAATTATGCACTGCAGAGGTTTTTCACACCGTTGCGACTTTCACATCATACGCATTACAATTTTTCATGTAGGCACGCTTTAGCTACTTATAAAATCGCATGCTTCTATCCCATCAATTCTCCGTCAAGCTATTTTATAGACAAACATATTATTCGAAATTACTATGAAAAATTATATTTCTTCTGAAAAGTTACCAATATTTTGTTTTATATGTATGACCTTTCAACTTCAACGGGAAATTGCTTGTCAACGAATCACCGTTTGACACAACGTAGTAATGCTGATAGTGTGTACAATGATTCAAAATTATTTACCTTTAAGCAAAATTATACGCAATATATTCGCATGATGTTTTGTATAAAATGATCTTTGATCAAAATAGTACGCTCTTCCTGAATCAGGAATTCGGATGAATATATAATATTAGTACATGCATATATATATATATATATACATATATATAGCGATTCTCTCCATCCAGGATCAAGACAATCATAGTGAAATCATAATTTTCTAGATCGTATGATCGTATGTGTAGTGTAATAATAATATGGCATTCCCAGGTATTCGTGAATTGCTGAAGCATCTACAAATACAAATAAATTGACATTTCAATTCTACCATATACCAGCCGTTTGTTTACTTACTTACAGTATTCTAAGAACAAAGAAAACTAGTTCATGAACCTTTCTCATAGTAAAACCTGTACTGTCAAAAAGTAGTGAAATCTGAGACTGATCGTCACATATCAGTGCACAGAACTCCTTGCCTTCAATCAAACATCCGAATCTCATTAAATGATGTATGGACAACATTGAATATTGGTATTTTAGGTATCTACTAATTAGGTAGGTATAAAGGATGAAGTGATTTGCAGATAGCTGGAACGCAAAAGGTAAACTTATCCTGATAATAAACTTCGACTAATAAAATATGGGAATAGGTTTCCATTAAAGAATTGATTTTTAGCCTCCGTTTCCACTGAATGTAAGAGTTGCTTTTTTGGAGAGAAGGTGCATAGTTACTCCTCAAGAAACTTGTAGTTTTTTATTCTTGATTGATGATAAGATGATAACTCTTCTAAGTAATAAAATAAAGTGCTCATTTTTAATTATTCAAAAGGAGAACGTAATCACAATTAAATCAGAAGCAACTCGTAACGTAACGGGATTAATACATGCTGTATGTTAGAAACTGTGTACATAAAAATACAAATTGGATTAAAAAATTTAGTACTATTTGAAATTTAATTTGAATGCATCTTTCCATTAATTTTTTATGTGGAAATATTGCATTGAATTTGTATTTCCACCATAGTTCTAATTACATATATATGGTGTCCGGAAACTATTATCCCGAATACAGTTTATGAAATCACACACATTGCGTTACACTTGCTTATTCCTGCTTATCTATCGGTTGATAAGTAAACATTTGAAATAAATACTAATATTTGAAGTGAGATTATCTTTATCATCTTTGCACCTTCATTATGGTTCACCATTAAACAATTATTGTGCAAAGTTGGATTGCTTGCAAACAGGAACCATTCTAGGTATATGGACTCAGATTCCAAACTATATAACTATATACATAACTTCCGCTATTTCCGGAAACAATCAGTAAAATATGAACAAATTCAATGAACAACAAATCAATCAATTATCCAGCACCGGATCTGCTGTTTTACGTATTACAAATTGAAGCAAATAAGTGTATATAATGTCAATATTTTTATGACAATGTGTTTTTTACAATTCAGCTAAATGTGTAATTTGTCATTTATATTTATATAAAGTTTTGGATAAGCGATCACCACAACACACAACGGTACTACGATTCAAGTTTGAACGGTGTGCCTATTACTTTTATGTATTTTTCCTTCATTGAATTCATCGTATCAATGAAAAAAGCAGCCATATATAAATGAAAATTGTTGATAAACTGTTCAGTTCATCTTGCATTTCCAAAATATTATGCCAAAACGGAATAAAAATGTCTGCTATAAGACGTAGTGATTTCAAAGTTGGGTTGGTGGTCATCTTTTTAATTTCCTTTTCAATAGACTTTGGTAACTACCATAATACATCTTATATTTTTGCATGTCATTAACCTTATTGGAATTGAAAAGCTGATCAAGGTTAATTATCAAATTTGATTTTTAGGATTATCACTAAAATCTCAATCGTCTGACTCTCTGCCATTTTCATTTTATGGTGGGCGTCAATCGTCCTTTTCGAGTTTATCGAAACATTCTCTAAAGGTATTACTAAATCAGGAGGACAGCAGGAATTTTTCCAGGACATCTTCTAGCATTAAGGTAGTGGGTGGAATAGAGGCAACTCCGCACCAATTTCCGTTTCAAATCTCACTCCAAGTACGAAACTATTACGGTGGCTATGATCACAACTGCGGAGGCGTCATCTACGATGCAACTCATATTCTAACTGTAGCTCATTGTGTACGAGGCTACCATCCGAGAAATCTCAAGGTTGTCGCTGGAGAGCATGAGCTTTTTCATGATGTGGGTACTGAGCAATACCGAGATGTTTTAGCGTACGTGTTTCATCCAGCATACAATCCGTAAGTAAAATTGAAAATTAATTTCAAACATTGATTTGATTTGAAGGATAAAAACTAGGATTTTCAATCAATCTTGCTGATTTGTTCCATAGACAAACTTATGATAACGATATTGCCATTATCACGCTGGAAGCTCCTCTAGACTTGACTGAGGCAATCCAACCGTTAACCCTTCCCGTGAATATTTTGGATTATCCGGTGATTGCTCGTACAAGTGGATGGGGAAATAATGGTTACGATAACGAGCAGCAACTGAAGTTACTATACGTTGACCTGGACGTATTTACTACTGAAGAGTGTGCTCAAGCCTGGGCTGGAAAAATTTCAGATGCAATGATCTGTGCTGGTGACAATAGCGGAGATACCGGTAAAGGATCATGTAATGGAGACAGTGGTGGACCTCTAATTTGCAAAGATGACAATGATAAAACCTACCTTTGTGGTCTCGTCTCATGGGGTAAAATTGCAGTCAAATTTCGAGGATTCTTATGCCTTTAATAATTAAAATATTATTTCAGTAATCGATATTAGAAAATGAAATTATTTATGAATTTGTAGGTTCGGCAGATTGTACGGCTCCAAATTTTCCAACCGTTTTCACTAACATAAACCACTTCTTGGACTGGCTCATAGCGCT